>LS516596.1:406289-432971 GCA_900490845.1 Pristionchus japonicus
AATGCCTGAAGGCTGGAGATTAATCAAAATCGACCCCGGTAAAAAATTAACCGACCCCAGGCACTTCTTGAGGGCAAGGAACGTGACGACGTCAGGCCTGTGTACCGCCTATGTTCTAATTTTGATAATCCCTTTTGTTTACCATCAGGGGTCGGTTAATTTTTTACCGGGGTCGATTTTATTTACACTTTCAGGGTCGAACTATCACGCTGAGTTGATATTTAGTCATGGTTAGTGGAGGATTGCATTTCAAACGACTGTGAAAGTGACGCTCCTGGAATGATTTTTATAACCGACCCACATTTTTTGGAATTTTTTTTCAAAAAGTGCCCCTAAAATCACTACCCGACCCACATGAAAAGAATTTTGGAACCCAGGTATTTGGTCTCTGTTGCATAGTGATGACGCAATCCTACGTTCACTAATTCGAAAGATCTTTTTTCGCACATGGAATTTTTCCCGCCCACTAAACTTTTTGTGCATAGAGACCAGTCCAAGGGCTATCCAGAAAAAAAGTTTCAAGATGCTGCGGCCACTCTCCGTAGCAGCAGAAATTCAGGAATATCGAGGTAGAAATTTCACAGCTCTGCCGCTAGCGGTGCTAGAACCTTGTTCTAAAGCGTAAAATGCTTCTTGTGATGAGTGTCGATGTTCCTGAGAATATGGTACAATTGGCCCACTATTTGCCTTTGGGCACCCCAAAAGTCACTTTTTCACATGGTCATTATTTGAGGGTTCACCGCTCCAAGGATGATTTTCGCAAAAACATGGTTCCGGTGCAGGAGGGTCCCAATACCGCTGAACTCTCGATGCCCAACTTTTTAGACATCTCTCCGCCTAGTGGCAAACGATTTACCAAAGCATACTGGTTAAGTGGATAACCTCCTCCCCTCCGACTGACACATCTCTTTTTGACACTGATTACAGCACTAAAGTTGGAAAGTTGTGTTTTCGTGTCAAATTAGAATGCACAAATTGATTAGACAGATTAGGCAGTTAGGCATCACTATGCAACAATATGAGATATCGGCAAATTTCACTGTCAGCATCAGAAGCTCTGATACATTCCCCGACTACCCTAAAAATATCAGCCAGATCACACTTCTGACGAAAAAGATGCACATGTTTGAAAAAGTGGCCAAATACTTTTTTTCCGGTACTGTATGTTGGTTACAAATCATGCAGAAAATATTCGGCATCATGAGGAACCATACCTCCACACGCCGCCGGCTTGCAGGGTGTCCTACTAAGAAATCGAGGTAGGGCACCCTGCAGTCAACCAAAAGTACCGTATATCAAAGTGTGTTACAGTAACCTGAAATACCGTAGTCCGGTTATCGCGACCTGACTTTTTTGCAAAGGGTGAGATAAAAATGTGATCTATGGTCGAATGTGACTACCATATCCAGACCTGTTACCGTAACCAGTGATACCGTAATCCGGTTATCGCAAACTGATTTTTTTGCAAAATGCGTGTTAAAAATCGGCTCTTTGGTTAATCATAGGGAACTCCTCGATGATAATTTAAATATATATTTTACAACCCAAAATGATGGCCGAATGCCTAACGCGCCGGTCCTGGAATACGAAGGTCGGTGGTTCGATACCCGACAGTGCCCAAACCTTTTGCCTGGCTTCGAGAAGTGCAAGAACGAATACCACACTTGAGATACCGTAATCCAGTTGTGAATCTCAACTGTTTTTTTGCCAAAATGTGTTTAAAACCGGTTCTTTGTGCTTGCATGCGTAACTCTGCGAGCAACATAAATATTGATACTCATTGCATTCTATAAGATCAGGCTGTTCGTATAACACTCTAAACATTTTAAATTGACCTCCAAAAAATAAGAATGCTCCTTCTAATCACTCGAGGCTACAGCTATTTTCCAAGGCCTTGAACAGCCTTGCATACACTCAGAAAAAATAGAGAAAGCTCCTGGTAAATATTTGAAGCTTCCGCTAATTTTTTAAGACCCGGAACAATCTCGTAGATCCACAGACCAATCTGGAAAGCTCCCTCTAATCACTCGAGGCTCTAGCTATTTGATCAGGCACGGAACAGTCCTGGTGACCTGAAATTTTTTTGGCTGTTCAGAGCTTTGAAAAATTAGCGGAAGCTTCACATAGTTATCGTTAGCTTTCTAGGTTTTGTGAGAGTCTACAGGGATTTACCGTGTCTTGAAATAATAGCTGTATCCTCGAGTGATTAGAGGGAGCTTTCCAGATTCGTCTGTGGATCTACAGTACGTGCTAGTCGCCTTGCCCATATGCGCGCGCCGCGGGGCGCGCCTTGCGCGGATGCAAATTACTGAAACCCAAACAACGGTCATGAAATTTAACCTTGATTTTCTCAATCTGTGTAAGATTCCCCAATCGATCCCACTTTTGACCCAAATTTTACAATGCTACTTTGAAGAGCAGGAAAAATTCTCTGAAAATACCTGACCCAGCGAACTAAAAATGACACAGTTGACCAAGCTCGTTTTCGAAACATTTGACACTTCTCTGCATCGTAAACATGAAATACATGATGAAAATCGATCGACGATAAGATCTATCCACTTGTTCAAGTGTGTCATTTTAGTACACTGGGTCAGGTATTTTCAGAGATTTTTTCCAGCTCTTCAAAGCAGCATTGTAACATTTGGGTCAAAAGTGGGGTCGATGGGGAATCTTACACAGATTGAGAAAATAAAGGTTAAATTTCAAGGCCGTTGTTTGGGCTTCAGTAATTCGCATCCGCGCAAGCCGCGCATATGGGCAAGGCGATTAGTACGTACTGTACGAGACTGTTCTGGGTCTGTAAAAATTAGCAAGGGCTTTAAATAGTTACCAGACGCTTTCTCGATTTTTTCTGAGTGTATGCAAGGCTGTTCAGGGCCTTGAAAAAAAAGGCCTCGAGTGATTGGAGGGAGCTTTCCAGATTTTTCTGTGGATCTACAAGACTGTTATGGGTCTGTAAAAATTAGCGAGGGCTTTAAATAGTTTCCAGCAGCTTTCTCGATTTTTTCTGAGTGTGTGCAAGGCTGTTCAGGGCCTTGGAAAAATAGCTGTAGCCTCGAGTGATTGGAGGGAGCTTTCCAGAATTTTCTGTGGATCTACAAGATTGTTCTGAGTCTGTAAAAATTGGCGAGAGCTTCAAATAGTTACCAGCAACTTTTTCTCGATTTTTTCAGAGCGTAAGCAACATAAATATTTACTTTTTTAAACATAAATATAAACAAAGATTTCGATGGGCCATTGTAACAGGCGTTTTCTCCTTGGCATTTGGAACATTTCATATGCCAACACCTTTTCACCACAATCATCCCGGAAGAAGCTACGGGCCTCCAAAGTTAGATATTATGAGCCTCTAGCTTCCTTCGACAACGTCGCATGACGTCGAGTATGAAAATATCGAACAAAACTCGACGCTATCTTGTGAGGGACCCTATGGACTGTCCAAAATCAACTCAATTTTGAGTTTTCCCATATGCACAAATTTGTTCGCATCTTACGTGACACGCGTGTTATGAATCAACCCAATATTTTAAAATAATTCTTAAGTTCATATAAAAACCCACAATTGTAATTAAATATGAAATATATCAACTAGCCTGTGCGCATAGAGGCCGACAACTGAAGAGACGGCCGAGGCCTTTAGGGAAGAAGAATCGAAGAGAACACATACGGCATCTCCTGAAGACATTCCAGAGAAGACACTGTTCAGTCCCACAAAACCATATTCATTCTGTAAACAGAATAAGTGATCAAACCATTTCAAGTAGACTTACTTGTCTATCAGAGGGAGATAGTTTCTTCTTCCGGATAGACTTGGTTACTAAATCGGAAGAGGCATTGTCCGGAGCCGCTTGTGACGAAAGACCCACATCTTTTAAATGGGCGCCGACTTTCGATAGAATTTCATTCAGCTCATTGCTGTCGAGGTCCGTTGCAGACTCCCATGAAAACTTCAAATTCGTTTTCAAGTAAGGAACTCCCCCGGAACGCTTTTTAACCATGATCCTGAAAGAAGATGAGTTGCGGATATGATAGACCTTCATGCGGGATGACAATAGAATAAGAGAGTGACAATAAATAAAACAAGTTAACATTTTAAACTTTAATTAAATTTTTGAAAAAAAACTCGGAACGGTTTATATGTTGAGGAACGGCAAAAATCATTATGTTGCATACACATAGACCGGCACTTGAAATCGTCGTACACGAATTATTTTTTTCTTTTTTGAAAAACTCTTTTCTAAATTGGTCTATTTTGTCTTATTATTGTTTGTATTTATCGTCACCGATTACAGGCCTCCCATCTGTGGGTGCAGTAGCAGATTCTGGGTGCGTCCCGCATTAATCTCTGTGAGTATCTCTGCTTCTTCGAGAAAAATCGAACGGCACTTCGGCCATTAAAACTTTTTACTTCACTGAAAAGCGGAACTTTGTTCTTTTCGCTAGTCACTGATCACGTAGCATCGCATTTTACACTCTTGATAGACTATCGAGGAAGAGATTAACAGTTGTTCCTTGACAGCTTTTCTCTTCCCATCCCACTGCACTATGCCTCAAATGCCTCGACTATCGCACAACGTTGTGGTATTATGCGTTCATAATTCTATCCGTTCAGGACACCGCGAGACATCCTATCCAAGCGCTCTGTAACACCACCTCAGCCTCAACGTCAGTGTCTATTTTTATCTCGATTGACGGTTTTATGATTCACCCTCGTGTTGATTCCCTCCTATATATTCTCTTCAGATGGATGGCGAAAAGCTGAAACACGCTTTGCTTGCGACGACTGTCGCAGAGGAACAAAAGCAGGCGGAGGCATATCTGCAAACGGTGAGTGTCTCTCCCATTGATTGGCTTGGCCCCTTTGTGATGCACCCTAGTATGTAGAGAGAGTGCGTGAGAGGAGACAGGAGCACACGGATTGATGATGGGACACCTGGACTCGGGGATGTGGGGGGCACCCCCGTAACTGGACTGGTCTTTAAGCGTATCGGGGACACGGTGGCTGTCGGAGTGGAAAGGAAAGGATGCCTGATTGCAGTGCGTCGAGAGTGCCACCGTGTCCCCTCGACGTCGAGATCGAATGTCGACGACCTCCGGAGATGGAGAAAGGGACTGGGCAAGACTACGATCGCTCACGGCCGATTCGGGATTCCCCGAGAATGGAGAAGAAAAGACTGAACGAGTGAAGGGACTCATGCTCCGATGGAAGCATGCTGCCCTCCGAGCACGCAAGTTGATTAGTGACCCCTGGATGGACTTCAACATCAATCTGCTCCCTGTGATCAGAGCGAAGAGACATCGATACTCTGCCATCCGGAAGACATGGACTGTGGACATAGTGGAAGTGAAGCTACTCGGAGATCCATTCGCCCGCGGAGCAATGAGGGAGTGCTTCCGCATGAAGAAGGTGAGTGGATTGGGTGGTTGTGCACGGACTATTGATTGGCAATTCCAGCTCTCTTCCATGTCTCGCAATCAGGATTGGGCTCATGCGAACAATTATGTGGCGAAGAGATATATCCAGGAGGTGAGCGAGAGGAGTGGCAATGGCATGGTTCTGATTCCCCCTCTCTCGCAGGTTGACCGCGAGGTGCTCTTCTCGGACGTGCGTCTGCAGATGGACGCCAAGTTGTGGGCGGAAGAGTTCAATCGCCATTCTCCGCCCAAGAAGATCGACATAGTGCAGATGTGCGTGATGGAGATGCTGGAACTACCCGGCCAGCCACTCTACCATCTCGAACACTTCATCGAGGGAGACTACGTCAAGTACAATTCCAACTCGGGATTCGTGTCGGATCTCGCGAGGAAGACCCCCCAGGCTTTCTCCCACTTCACATTCGAACGATCCGGCCACCAGATGATCGTGGTGGACATACAGGGAGTGGGCGACCTCTACACCGATCCCCAGATCCACACTGTCGCAGGCACGGACTACGGAGACGGGAACCTAGGCACGAAGGGAATGGCCCTCTTCTTCCATTCCCACGCCTGCAACGACATCTGCCATTCCCTCTGCCTGACTGAATTTGATCTGAGTGATAAGGAGAAGAAGGAGCTGGCTGATGGGACGGCAGTGACCAGAGGAGAGGCGGCGACCAGATTCGTGAGACCCGCCAGTGTGTGCGAACCACTCGTGGCCCAGACGGAGGAAGAAGAAGGAGATGCCATGGCCTGTCTGAGGAGAAGAACCATGAGTGTGATGAGCAACTCATCCGGAGGAACGGGAGGAGACTCTTCCTCGTGCGGAGGAGAGAAGGAGAGGGAGAAGAAGAAGGAGAAGCACGATGAGGATTGTGTGTGCGAAGAGTGCCTGGCGGAGTGTGTGACGGGAGTGGTACTGCAAGATGAGGAAGATGAGGAGGATGAAGAGGGAGAGTATGGAGAGGATGAGGAGGAGGAAGAGAGAGGACCCGTATCGAGGAAGGTTGCATTCCACACTCTATCGGTCGAGAGGAAGGACAGGGAGAGGAATGACTCGCTCGGGTCATCGTATGGAGGCAGTTCGTCTCGTCTGACTCGTGACACGGAGAGGGAGGAGTACTGGCAGGGAGTGAGGAAGCAGTCGATGCCCGCCGGAGTCCTCTCTGCCATACAGATGGAGTTGCTGGCGGACGAGGCGTGCAGGGCACATGTCACCCATCAGGCGAGTGTGCTCGGACAGATCCACCTCGATCTGGCCAGATACCACGAGTTGGGACGATTCCTGCCCGAAGAGGACAACTCGGAGAAGAGAGCGGCACTCGGAGAGACGGAGTCGAGTGGAGAGAAGAGCGACGAGGGACTGGTCAACTACGATAGAGAGAGCGCCCTCTACCATCTGGATGTCGCCAGAAGATGCGGAGTGCTCGAGGCGATAGTCACTGTGGCGCAGATGGCATACGGACTGCCCCATGAGTTGCTGAAGGATGTGGGAGAGGACGAGGGATGGCAGGAGTTGGATGAAGATGGAAATGCCAAAGTGAACGATAAGGAGGCATTCGCATTCGAGTTGATGGAGACGGCGGCTGAGATGGGAGAGAGGACGGCCATGCTATTCGTCGCGGAGGCATACGAGACAGGAAGGAGAATGGGAAGAGAGGGAAGGACCAGCTATCCATTGGCCATCCAGTGGTATCAGAAGGCCATGGGATTCGATGAGGAGGAGGAAGGAGGAACGAAGGAAGGATCGTGTCGTCCCCGATACGAGATATTGGCCAAGATGGGAGAGATGTACCAGGAGGGAGGATACGAATTGGATCAGAACTACGAGAGAGCGTACGAGTTGTACACGGAGGCGGCGGAGGTGGCCATGGAGGCGATGAAGGGAAAGCTGGCGAATAAGTACTATGAGATGGCGGAGATGTGTGCTGTCTGAGTGTATATACCCATGAGATACCCCCAGTTAGTTATCGTGATTCATAGATTAGTATCCCCCTGTTAATGTTTTCTATATCGTTTTTTATCGTTCGGTTATCGTCTAGTGCTCCCAGTGGTTTGTAAGAATATCAGAATCTATTGCTCAATATAATGTGCGTTTATGTGCCGCGTTTCGGATGTTCCCTATTTGCTGATACCCTTGCCTCGTGTAATGTCACACTTGTTCAATATTTAAAGTACACTTTGACACCCCTTTAATTCCCTGAAACTTTAATAATAATAAATGTGTTCGCTGTGATAATCAAAGTTGTGACTAGTGAATACGCACGATAGAAGACACAGTGAGAGAGAAGAAAGAGTGCTGGGTTCACTTTGCTTGGCTTTGGAAGGGGTGGAAGTGGTGGTGAATGGTTGTTCTCTCTCAGCAATGTCTTCCCCTGGCTGGATTCGCTCCTACTCTCCTTCGAGTCATCGTCGACCCTTCTTCCGATGCAACTCTCGCTGTTACTGCTGTCACCTACTTCAAGAATACCGTGACCAAGCACTGGAAGGTACATTGAACGATCTGGCACTTCTTTTGTTTATCTGCCATTAAAATTAGAACAATCTAGAGTTATGAAGAATTAGCACCATCCTCTTCTGTAGTCCATTTTAATTTTAATTTACCTACATAGCAGTTATAATTTAATTAAAATGCATGATTTGGTAAATTTATTTATTGAAATTAGAAATTTAAATTTCCCCCTATCTCATTCGCATCCCTCGCGCTCGGTCTCTTGGCAAGTAAAGCAAAGAAGTGCCAGTACAATACAAAAAAAGCGGTCATTGTGTTATATCTGCAAGTGATAATAATTTTTCAAAAAATGGAAAGGTGTGATATTAATGCCTTCTCCTTGGCTGCAGAGAGACGAGGATCTGGCGGAGACTGAGCATCAGTTCGTGCTCTCGGACGAGGACAAGACCTTCGTGAGGGAGAACATCGTCGATGCCATCTGCAACACCACCAATATGACTGTCAGGTGCGAATTGCTGGGCGTGTTTCAATATTTGGTCGCATTGCCCATTATAATTATTGCCATGTGGCCCGAAAAGTGCACACAAAGAGAAGAGCAGAATATTGGATTGAAGAGCCAAATATTGGATTGAAGCTTGATGAATTTATAAAGACGAATAGATTATTTTTTGTCGAATCCATACTCGTCAATTGAACAATCGAGCACCATTCTGAATCGAAAACTGTCCTATATAGAGGAGATGAAGCCAAAAAGCCAAGTGTGAAGAAGGAGTGAATGCCTTTGCAGGGCGCAGTTGTGCTACGCAGTGCAGACGATAGCCCGTTGCGACTTCCCCGAACAGTGGACGACGCTGCCCGCCAAGGTGGCCTCCCTCCTGCACACGGACCACGCCAACCACATGCTGGGCGCGTTCCTCGTGCTGTACAAGGTGGGTATGGAGAGAGGGTAGGAGGGCCTCGAGAAATTTATGGCCGCGACGAATATGTCGCCTATGGCTTGTCAGACCTTTCCGAGATATCGCCTAAATTTTTATAAAATGATATTTTTTCTACCTGGTTTTTCGCACCTTTATATTTTCTCTAGGAAAGCTGAACTCGAGTATACTTGAGTGATGGAAAGGAGATAAAAGAGGATGAACACGGTGGTTTGCAGATCTCGAAGATCTACGAGTACAAGCGGACGACGGAGAGGAAGGTGCTGCTGGATATGATGCAGCCATTGATGCCCGTCCTATTCGAGAGGTCAGCAGATTAGCATCATTTATGCGATTTAAAATATTCAAAATATGCTCATAGAAGAGGTAAAAATCGTATATGTATTTCTAAAAATCTTATTTTTACAGATTGGTCCATCTCATTCCCAATGATTCGGATGAGTCGATCCTTCTCCAGAAGATTATCGTCAAGATTCTCTATTGTCTCACTCAGGTTTCGTTCACTTTCATTTTCAAAGAATGATGCGGCTTTGAAAAATTGAAATGCATATGAATCCTACTATTCCAGTTCTCCCTCAATCTCGAATTCATTCCCTCCGATCAGCTCGATGGCTGGCTCAATGCGTGCAGAGAGGTGATGCCTTTATCCCCCCTCCTCCTCTAATCTCCCCTCCCCTCTCTCAGATCCTGAAGCACCCCTCTCCTCCCTCTGTCGACGTGTCCGATCCCGAGGAGGCGGAGAGACACGAGCACTGGAAGCTCAAGAAGTGGGCAGCCAAGGTGCTCGAGAGAACCTTCGAGAGGTCAGATTCATTTCGAATTTCATCTAAACAATACGTTTTAATGCTATTCCGCAGTGTAGTTCGATAGAAAATACAAGAAATGATATGGCGAAATATCAGATACGGCGCGCCCGGCCAGGTGGAGTCGAGCTACGCAGAGTTCGCGCAGCACTTCCTCTCCACTCACTCGATCCCCGTCGTGGAGGCATTCCTCCAGGTGGGTTGGCGCCTCCTCTCCACTCATTACCCCTCCCTCTCTTCAGCTCCTGGCCGACCGTGAAACGGGCACTTTCGTATCGAATAGAGTGATCCATCTGGCGCTCTCCTTCCTCACAACGGGAGTCTCCCATGCGCACGTATGGAAGGTGATCAAGCCCCATTTCTTGGTGAGTTCCCCTCTTTTGGTTCTGTACAGTTCATTTTCACATCACGCTCCAATTTTTTGGCTTGGATGGCAACTGTTGTGATGGAGCGTAATGTGAAGAAGTGTCTTTGTCAATATGAGATTAGAAATGCAATTGTCGCTGATTGCAGTCTCTGAGCGAGCACGTGATATTCCCTCTGCTCTGTCACACGGAAGACGACGAGGCGATGTGGGAGGACGATGTGGAGGAGTACATCAGATTCAAATACGGTACCCCCGAGACCAGTCGGAGAGACCCCACTAGGCCGGATGAGCACTTTGAGGGTGGCGATATCGCAGAATGTAGTTGTCTCATCCGGCCTAGTGGTGCCATTCTGAGTAGGTAGAAGACGCGTCGTCTTTGCAGATATCTTCGAGGATATGAACAATCCGTGCAATTCGGCGGGCGGTCTGCTGGTGGCATCGTGCAAGAGGAAGGATATGATTCAGCCCATTCTCGCATTCATCATCCAGGTGGAGGGGGAGAGGGAAGGAGAAGATGAAGAGATCCCTTGCAGACTCTGACGACCAAGGCCGACCAGCCACTCAAAGTGGACGGAGCGTTGAGGATGGTCGGAGAGTTGGCTCCACAGTTGACCACTTCCAAGGTTAGAGAAGATATGAGAAGAGAAGAAGCGGCTATGATCGATTTGATGTGTGATGTGAATAAAGTTGGGGGTGGGGCGGGGGTGCACGTCGACAATTCTGCAAGCAAAATCACAAAAATGTTTTGTCTGGCACGAGACTAGTCTGAATTGTGTTGTTGTGGCAATCGCACTAAGCACCTGTGTTTCGCGAGTCGATCCCGTATCCAAACGCGCACCCTTTCGAGCGGCGGGAACAGTGTTTCTGGCACGGAATCAGCTCCTTGCGGAGTCTTGTCCTGCTAGGACACACGAGGACCTCATCTCAGACCTTCCCGGGGGAGAGAAGAGGGGAAGAACCCCTGTGAGTCACCCCCAATGCCGTCTTCGCGCCAGTCGAGAGAGGAGGCAAGAGCCCTCCATTATATAGGGAGGGTAGAGAGTGCACTCTAGACGCGACGGGTTGTAGTCGGCGGGGAGAGGCGAGAGAGGCCGAGGGGAGGGAGGGAGGGAGGGAATGGGTAGAAGGAGGGTTGGAGGAGGAACAGAGGCATTGCAGAAGTACAGAAAGGACTGTGAGAAGCTACTCGACGCCCATGTCATCCCTCGACTGACCCATGAATCGAGGTGAGGAGAAAAAAAAAGAGAGTGAGGGAATAGGAGAGAGAGAGCGAGACGGCGAGAGATTCTTCTTTGTCTCTTCTCTTTTAATGATTCGTGAGTAGAGTGCATTCAAAAGGAGGATCCATTGAGAGATAGACTACTCTTTTCTTTAAATAACAAATTAATATATAATGCTTACAGATTCGTTCGTGCCCGTGCAGCGTGCACTCTGAAGCAGTTTACCTCCTGCCAGTTCAATACTCCGAGAATCCTCAAATCGGTAAGGTTTTAGTTGTCTAGTTACGAAAAGATAATTAGTAACAATGGCGCAGGTGATCGATGGAGTGGTCGCTCGTATGCTTGCCCCGAATGAGGAATTGCCGGTGAAGGTGGAGAGTGCACTCTGTGTGCAGTACATGCTGGACGAGCAGGATGAGAAGGGTGAGGAAGAGGATCCTCTCTATTTCAATTCCACTCTAAAGTCTAAAAGAGTTTAAAAGCAAAAATGAATGGGCGAATGGAGGTCTTTTCTAATTGCCGTTCTCATTCTACAAATCTTGATTCATACTGATCGGCTGAGAAGAATTTATGTCCAAGAAATAGAGAAGTTTCCTGATCTGATACTCTGGCCCGTTTATGTTACCATATTCGAAATTTCAGCCTGCGACTTTATCAAGCCGCACGTTGCTCAGATCATTCCCAACGTGCTCAAGCTGATCTCGACCACGCATGTGAGTGTTTCATCTCGCGGTTTCTTTCTTCACCATTCAACAATTCAACACTGCTGATGTGATAATGGCAAATACATCATGATGGCAATCCCCTCCTGTTTCAGGTGGAAGAGTTGTGTGGAGTTGTGGACGAGATGATGGATAAATTTATGGAGGAGGTTGTCCCCGCTGCATCTCTCATCGCAGCTGAATTGGTGAGGAGATTATGAAATATGAATACTCGTCTCCTAATTTCCCATACTTTTTTTTCTCCGACACTTCTAGAAAATAATAGTAAGGACGAGGATGGAGGAGATTAGATATGGGGAAGACTAAAATGCCTCCTTTGCAGTCGGATCTCTTCCTGAACGTGATTGCCTCCGAGCAGGCGGATGAGATGACGCCCACCCTGATGAGTGTGATATCTACGCTGGCCAATATACTCGATGTCGTCGATGATCATAAGGTGGGTAGATCAATTGAGGAGAAAAAGACGAAAAAGTGGTGTCGCTCATTGGCATTTTCTCCAAAATTCAACTATTAACTACGATGTGGTTGATGGTAAGGCAGACGATCAATTGGAAAGCAAGAAGAAGACGGCATTATCGCTGTCATTTATGAATCATTCACATTGCAATATCGATTGAACTCTGATTGAGCAAGAATGTTCTTTTTATTTATGTATTCTTCGCAAGATTTTCTTATTTAAAGATGAAGAAACAAGGAACCCCAGGAATGGGTTTGACAGAGAAAAGATGCAGTTTATGAACGAGATTAATTGATTATGTATATCCAGGAGATAATGGTTGCTGTGGAGGGATCCGTCCTCAGAATTGTCAAGGCTGTCTTCCTCACGGCGAATATTGGTGAGTGAAAGGGAAGCGTGGAAAGAGTGTATCATTTTAGAATTCTTCCGTGTTTTCGAAATTATGAAGCCATTTTTCCTCCTGTAATTCTAAAATGATACACCCCCGAGTGGAGGAAGGGAGAAAAAATTGATCAATCGATACGCAGATTACTACGATGACGTCCTCATGCTCGTGCAGTCTCTCATATCCACTCATGTGAGTTTTTAATTATTTAATTAATTTAAATATTTAAAAATTACAGGTGTCCGTGCCGATGTGGGATGTCTTCCACGATATCTACACCGCATTCATGACTGGCAACAACTCGGTCATCATCTTTGCTGGTGAGCAACATTTTTCCCCTTCTTTAAAGTTTTCGAGGCTTGATTCTCATTTGAAAAATAACGTCTCATATTTCACCCCCTCAAATCTCCCCCTTCCCCTCTACTCTACTCTCTCTCTCTCTCTGCAGACATCACCTCCGTGCTCCATCTCTACATCACGACGGACACAGAGCAGTTCCTCGCCCGGCCCGAGAGACTCAATTGCATCCTCGAGATGTGCAAGGTCGTCATAGAGGTACGGCCGAGTTGATACCAAGGGTGCGAAAAAATATCACGAGCCTCTTATTTTGCACGCCTATTTGCTCGACGAGATAGTGTGGGATATAAGGAGTGGTTGATTTTTTTCACGCCTTTTCTGGAGCAGAGTCTTGATCGATTTCTGACCATATTGTGATCTCTGCAGGACATGAACCAGGGCGACGACAACCAGCTGGCGGCCATGAAGGTGCTCGAGGTGAGCGATGAGCGACTGAATCTCCCCCTCAGGGCTGGGATTTACCGACTAAAAATATTGTTATTCAAGTATTGGGGTGGCCAAGAATTATCCGGAATTATTTTTTCTCTCGATTGTTTAGAAACATGTAGGGTATTATTCAGCCTTAATGAGTAGAGGGATCGATGGCCTATCATACCAGCCATTGAACTGAGGAAAACCACATGCAGTGAAAAAGCTACAAAATTTATAGAAAATCGTTCGCAAAAAAGTTTTTTTTCGTTTTTCAGCCGAATTTTCCGAACGACAAATGAGAAAAACTTGTTCATCACCTAAAGCGATAGCGTAGCTGACAAGAAGCGAAATGGGCGACTTGCCAAACTCTCCAAGATCATTGCATCATTTCTATGAAAAAACCTCGATTTTTGGACTTTTTATTTTGTTTCGAAAGATCAGATTCTTAGCTGCCAGTTTCGTACCTACCATTTTCTTTGGCACCTAGAAAACATACAACCATAAAAGTTTGAAAAACATTTATCAGTTTAGAAGCTTGGAATGATTGAAAACATTGAAAACATACTGTATGGAAATTGGTATTTTTGGTGTTCTCCCTCTATCTTTCGTTCAAGTCTCATGATAATAAGAGTGCTAGGTATTCATAATTAAGTTCTATACCAGCCCCTATTATGACGACAATCCAGGCTTTGTATCTTCGTTCTCGATCGAGATATAATTTTTCAAAGAAGGGTCTCAAAAAGCACATTTTTCGAATATTGCGTCATCACTATGAAATATCTCCCGAAACTTATACTCAAATAAAATAGGTCAGCTGCATACTTCACTGATGCACAAAAGATTTTTGTTTCCAGTCTCGTGGTTTAGTTGAAAATACTCTTCAAATAATATTCCGGATATTTCTTGGACACCCCAATATTATTCAAAGATCGTTAAAATTCCATGCAACGACGATTTTTGAATTATTTTAACGATTTAAATCTGTTTTTCGATCCGTTTCTTTTGCAAGTTCTTAAATTATCATTTAAAGCCGAACCCAGCCCCTGCCCCCTCTTCCTCGATCGGAAGAATGATAATCACCTTCTCCTTTTGCAGATTCTGGTCCTGCAATGTGGCCGTGGCATCCAGGAGGCGGTCCCGCTCATTCTCACCCTCACTCTCCACAGAATGACCAAGCCGTTCGAGGGACTCACCGAGCTGCAGCCCATGTGTTGCTGTGTAAGGGCTTGTTGCATTATGCATTTTTGCGTACCTTATTTCCGTGAAAAATATTTTACAAAAATTTCGACAACGAATTCAACCAATTTATCGTCAGCCTAAAATAAGTTAAATCTTAATCAAATTAATGTAATGTAGAATAAAATAAAATATAATAATAGGAATAAAATAATGTGAATCAATTCAGGTGATCATCGCGTGCATCTACATGGTGGATGGTCCCTCGATGGCGGTTCTGGCCCAGCTGGCCTCCATCACGACTCCCCCTCAGAACGGACTCGATCTCATCGCCAATCAGCTCATCTTCCTCAATAACAAGTTCGAGGGAGTCCACTCGAGAAAGGTGAGGGTGCAGCTACTCGTTTGTGTTATTCCTACTTTCAATAAAATTTCGGTGAGCTGCACACTTTTCGAAAAAAATCATTGACACCTTTTGAGAACGGGTTTGAGATCCGCGTTGGAGACTTAGCAAAACTACGCGCATTCATTTCATTTAGATCGGGAGATGTGGAGAAGTTTTATCTAAAATGCCATTCCCATGTGAGGTATAAGAAAAGGCGTTATAAGCAATAACTGCGCATCCGTGAAGCAAGACAATTGAGTAAAACAACTCGTATCCCTTCCTAGATGGCCCTGCTTGGCTGGTGTCTCCTCCTTCGTCAAAATGCCGATCAGCGACCATCCACCATCGGATACGATCCCAAGAAGGTACGGAAAAGGATGTTTAGGACCGAGAAACAAGTAGAAGAATCCATGAAGATGGCTGATTGAATTGATTGCAGGTTCTCGAGCATTGCATCATTCTCTTCGAGGGACTGCAGAAGGCGATGAAGTTGCAGGCCGAGGTTAAGGTTAGGGAGGAGGGGATTATAGTTTCATCCCACGGATTTAAATCATTTTTCCCGCGTTTTCTTTGCAAAAAAAATCGCATAAATATATATGAGAGGGGTTTTGAAAATTGTTTTTTTGAGACATTTTTCGTTATCGATTTAAATTAGTGTATTGGCAGGCAATGGACGAGAGTGATTCGGAGGCGGAGAGCGAGGGAGAAGAGGATGACGATGAGGAGGATATGGGAGGAAAGGGAAAGAAGAATAGACACAGGAAGATGGATGATGATCTGGGAGATTCGGAGGATGAAATTGATGAAGGAACACTCGAATATCTCGAAAATCTTACAAAAGTGAGGGAATCATTGTTCAAATAGTTCGTCAAAATCTACATGACAAAATTAACGAAAAAGTATTGTTCCTAGGAGCCCGTTCGCGCAAGAATTTGGCAACTTTCCACGAAACTAGGACTGTCAAGAAAGGTGAATTCCCTGAAGCAATTTGTTTTGGGGTTCTCGACGATGATAAGCGCTGTGGACGTGATCATTTTTCATTTTAAGTATGAAAAATGACCACATGCACAGTCTTTAGCATCGCCCAGAGCCCCAAAACAAACGGTTTCAAGGAATTGACCCTTTTTCCGGAAGAACATTTTTGATTTGACGTGACTATTTGAACACTGGAGGGAAGAGATGAACAAAGGAGTGATTGCAGGTGCAGGAGTCGAGTGATGATGAGGAGGGAGAGGATGGAGAAGAGGCATTCGTTGAGGAGACCGATACTGAGGTGAGGGAGGGGAGGGGGAGAAGAGACTAAATTTCCTAAAATAATAGCTTTACTGTAAAATTGTGTCAATTCGCTCAGCTTGTTTAGGA
Organism: Pristionchus japonicus; assembly: GCA_900490845.1. NCBI lineage: Eukaryota > Metazoa > Nematoda > Chromadorea > Rhabditida > Neodiplogasteridae > Pristionchus > Pristionchus japonicus. The sequence goes on from LS516596.1 coordinate 422,743, forward strand.
TGTTGAACCTTTTAAATCTTAGTTTGTGGTGATTAAGTAATTAAATAAGTGTATGCGCAGGTGTACGAGACGTCGATGGACGGCGAGGACTCTCCCGATATCTTCGTCCTCTTCAAGGAGACGATGGAGGGATTCGAGAAGGTCGAACCCACTCTCTTCGCCCAGATGGTCAACACTCTCGATGCGGATACCGCCCAGAGACTGAAGAGTCTCATCACCGTAAGTCGATCGATAAAGGTACCGTAACCCTCCCTCTCTTCCCCTCAGGAGTGCGGTCGTCACGCGGCTCTGGCCGATTCTCGCAAGTTGGAGAACACGGGAGGATATCAGTTCAATATGGACGCGCCCGTCCCGTCCACCTTCAACTTTGGAGGATAAGCGACCCCCGCCTTCGCTCCCCTCTCTCGGTTTACCCTGTTTTGGCCAATTATCAGTTATCGATTCTTTCCCATCCACCTACCGTACCCCTCGATTGTTGGACTGTTCAGAGGGTGGACGGTAGGAGGAGTGGGAGATGGTTTCCAATGCCGTGCCCTATTTTCCAATGCTCAAATCAGTCTAGAATAGTCAGGATGGATTGACTTGTCTTCTCTCGACAGTCAATCTTCTCCCTTTTCCATTTCCCCTTCCTCCTTCTCACTTTATCAATATAGTCGTTCTTCATTGTCTATCCCGCGAGTATTCTTCCCCTCCTGTTCATCCCATATCTCTTAGTTCTCCCTTCTCTTTTCCATTCTTGTTCTTCCTTCTCCGTTCCTTTCCTCATTAGAGGTCCTTTTCGTCCCGCCTCTTTCTTCTTTCAACTTTTCGTTACTTGAGATGGTTATCGTCGTTAGACAAAATTGTTACTTCCTAATCAAAGCTAATCTTCCTCCTAAACCCCCCCCCCCCTCACTACCTTTTCAGCTCGCGATTGTTCCTCACGAGAATAAACTCTTGGTTGTTATTGTATGTGTAATCAACATATTGGTTCAAAAGAGTCGATCGATCTCGATACAGTATCTAACTGCGTGTCGTGATTCGGTGTCGTTGAAACGAGAAAGGAAATATTTCGGAAAAGAAAGATGAAGCCGGGATGGACTAGGAGTTGAATTAACCTAAATTGACATCTCTTCTAATAATGACTAGTGACAATGGTTAATTTTTAAAAAAACTATCAACTTATCCATCCCGGTTCTCATATTTGATTGCAAACATGAATTGTGTTTGTGGTGATCCTTGATCTATCGTGTATCTTTATTCTTCTTCTCTTTCTCTACTCCATCGTTTGGGGTGTTTCTCTTTCTCCTTGTTTATGACCAATAAAGTGTTTAGTCATAGTTTGCCCTATATAAGGATTCTTGGCGCATATAAAATATAGTATCATTTCTCTCCCTGTGTGATGCGTTCTGCACGGGGAGAGAAATTCATTTATACTTTATCGGGGCCAAGAATCATTTGAAACTGTGGCATACTCCTTGTTGCTCCTTATATGTTCGTTGTGCGTGATTAAATGTTAACGGATGGTTCTTTGAAGGATGCCTCCCCTTTCGCAGATGTCGTCGAGCCCCCTTCGATCGACGCCCATTAAGGGCTTCATTCTCGACATCACGGGAGTGCTCTACAACAGCATGGAGGGCACGGACGGCATCCCCATTCAGGGATCAGCACACGCTGTTAATAGGTACGTTTTTAGGTAGAGTTTAGAAATGGAACTCGCAGAAATGGAACTGTAAAGGAACTCGCATGTTTGAACCTCGTTCTAAAAATGTTTCCAAATGCTCTGAAACATATCGCTAACTTCTCCAGAACAATTTTTCTGGAGTACGTAAACTCGATTTCCCCAACCATCCCATCACAAGTTCTTGTGATCATTAAAATACGAGTTGTTGGGTTTACTTAGAAAGTCTGGTCTACGAAGGAGAAAGCGAGGGTGAACGGGCGAAGTTGCAGGTTGTACGCGGAATCACGGGTTCGCTTCCTCTCGAACGAGTCGACGGGCACGGTGGCGCACGTGGTGGGCAAGCTGGGCCGATTGGGATACGAGGGAATACGGGAAGAGGACGTGATCACTCCCGCCCCCACTGCTGCCGAGTACTGCAAGAGGAACGGACTCAGACCCCATCTGCTGGTCCATCCCGGTATGGTGTTGACTTCTTCATTGGCCACTTCTTTACTTTAGGCGCCAAAATATTAGAACTGTCTACCACATCTAACCCTATCTGATTCTATGTTATTCACACCTCATGAGTGCGGTCTGTTAACGCATAGAGTAAAGAAACACCTTGTCAATTGTGGGCACGTCTATCGACTCCTTTGTCGATAAAGTAGCTCGGGATCGATAAAAGTACCTTGATTTACTGGCTAATGGTGCATGAAAAAGAGATAATGGAGTGCAATTGCCAGGCATCCGCAGTGTCTTCGACGGTCTCTCGCAGGAGGATCCCAACTGTGTGCTGATTGGAGATGCTGAACACGCATTCACGTTCAAAGTTGGTCGTTTCCCCTATTTTTTAAATATTGTATTAGTTGATATAAAGTGAGTTTCATAATGAGCAACTGAATAGAAGGCACCTCACTTTGATTTTTTAAATATTAAAAAAAAGTTCTGGTGATTTTTAAAGCCGAAAAAAGGTGACGTTGACTATAAAGATTCCTATTATGCGTAAGTGCTCATTTTATTAATAATTCGAATTGCAGGCCATCAATACGGCGTTTCGCCATCTAATGAAGATGAGGGATCCCCTCCTCCTCTCGCTCGGATGCGGGTAAGCTTTATTTAATTATTTTAAAAAAATGAAATGTTTAAAAAAAAAATTAAAAATCGTTAAAAAATCATCATTTGTTGAAGTCTATTTATTAATTGTCCCTGTTGGTTTCGCCATTCTCATTGACCCTCTCCTTCTGCAGTAAGTTCTACCAACGGACGGACGGGCCGTGCATCGACGTTGGCGCATTCGCCGAGGCGCTGAAGTACTCTTCCGGCTGCAGACACGTCGTGATCGGGAAGCCGAGAGGGGACTACTTCCAGACCGCCCTCGACAGCATGGGATTGACCAAGGATGAGGTGGGTAGAGAAGCAATTATGCAATCTTCGAATTATAAAAATTCCCAATATTCGAAAACATTATGCAAAACTCAGCAATCTTCGTCATATTTGAGTAGATAATGGGCTTTATTGTTTGAGAGTGGGGGTGAGCACAGCTGATTTGTGTCGAATTTTCTTCTTTATTTTATTTGTTGCCCAGGAGCATTTTTGTTCGATTTAGGTGAATTGAGAATGGATTAAATTTTCCTTGGGCAATGGACGTGAAGCAAAGAACAATATTTTCTTGCTTATGAAAATACTCGTACTTCTCGAAGTTGTGGTGAAAAAGTAAGACCAAATTTCTAGATAATATTTAAAATATAATTAAAGTAATAACTGCAGGTTGTGATGATCGGCGACGACATCGTGAGTGACGTGGGCGGCGCGATGGCATTCGGAATGAGAGCCATACAAGTCAGGACCGGCAAATGGAGGTACCGTAATATTCCTGTTATTGATTGACTTGTGTTTTATTTATTTGGTTATTGGGACGCGGAAAACAGATCCGACCCCTGTTTGTCTCGACCCCGACAGTCCCGTGAAAACACTTTCCGACCTCTTGACTCATTCTCCCCTCTCTCAGCAATCCCCACTTTGTTGTCGTTCCCACTGTATTCACCACTCTCGGGCCCATCTGGAGGTTACGGTATCCTCATTGGAGGAGGAATGGGAAAGAGAATGGGATGTGAGAGTGAATGGACGAGATGTGATGTTGCGTATACATTTGTATTACCGTGAGAAGTGAATGCGAGAGGGAGGAGGCCGTAGATGGAATGGAAGGAAGGAGAAGAGGATGGGATGGAGGAGAGAGAGGGAGAGAGAAGAGGGAGGAAAGTGCATGGGAATTGTATGAATGGAGACAGTGATTGGTACGAAGAGATTGTGTGATAGTGCAACGGAAGGAGGGGATGGAGTGGATTAATCTTGTCGCTGTAGCCACTTTAGTCACTCTCCTTCCCCCGTTGAATGGATGAATTCAGTCCCCGTTTTTGTAGTCTGACTCGATCTCACTAGATAAACAGTGAGACGAGCCCTACATAGGAAGGATCCCTTCTCCTCGTCCTTCCCCTTCTTTCTTCCCCTCCCTTCCCATAACTTCATCGTATTCCATAGATGGTGGAAGAGAAGGGGGAGTGCACAGTCATTAGAAGGGGGAGTCGGTATAATGAAGAGAGAGAGAAGGAAGGGGAAGAAATATGAAGTCGTGTCCCCTTCAGGAGAAAGAACGATGAGAACTAGAAGAGAGAGGGAGAGGGAACAATGGAGAGAGAGAGAAGCTGATAACAAAAGTTTTTGCTCCTCTGTAGATGCATGAATAGAGAAGGCTTCATTGAATGAAGATGCTAGGCAACTGAGCGTGATCTCTTGACGTGGGTTCTCTCTACTGTAGTTATCCAGTCGACCCCCCTTTCATCTACGAATAGTAGTCATCCCCCAGTCTTCCCCCTTTCTATTCTCTTCTACATTGGTAGGTACACGTCCCTCTGGTCTCTCTCTCTCTCCCTTCTTCCTTTCCTTCTACCCTCCATCTCTTCTCCAGTTGCACTGTCTATATTCGATCTCCCTCCCTTCCTCTCTCCCTCTCCCTCTCTCTCTTCCATGCTTCTGCCCCATTCACTCACTCCCGCATGGTCTGATTCTCATGAACGAGAGAGGGGGAAAGGGAGGGGAGAGAGACAGAAAGTGGTCCAGAGGAGTCTGTGTGAAACGTTTCCTGTCGATTGGATAGAAGCGAGGGCAGTCTCCCTCTCTCCCTCTCCCTTCCCCTTCTCTCTCCCCCTCATCCATCCAAACCATCGAGAGAAGATGAGGAATGGAAAGAGAAGGAGAAGAGGTACGAAGAGTACGAAACATGGATATGGAAATGGAATGAAGGGGGAGAAAGGAGAGAGAGAGTGAGGTCGTTCTTTACCCCTTCTGTCGTCCTTCGGTCTTTCGTCCCCCTTTCCATTCCACTTCCATTCCCTTTCCTCCTCCTTCTTCTTCTGTTTCTGAAGTACTTTCCTCCCTTCCTTCGTCCATCTCATGGGTAGATAGAGAGAGAGAGGGAGAGAGAATGGAAGAGAGGGAACTATAGGGAGGAGAGGACCATCCTTCTCTCTCTTAGTCAGTCAAGGAGGGGGAGATTGGGAGGAGTGATAGACTCCCGATGGGTCTAAGTCCCCTTCTCCCTCTCTCCCTTCGCTCCTTCTGCAAGGGAAAGAGGGGATACAATTGGAAGTGAATAGTACAGGGGAAGAAGTCCTCCCCCTCCCCCTTTCTCCTTCTTTCCGTTTCTGCCTCTCCCAATTTACGGGCTGTTCCACAACTTCCGGTGATTGGCGAGAGTAGAGAGAGATGGAGGGACGACAGTAGAGTTAGAAATACGAGTCACACCCAATCGTCGGTCAGAGAGGTGAGAGAGTGTGTAAAATGGAGAGACGGTGAACTCTAGAAGACAGAAATGGATGGAGTAATTGCAGGAGTGAATGGGAGACTCACGAGATCAAGCCGACGTTCATCGCGGACGATCTACTCTCTGCAATCAAGGCCTGCATCGATTAAGTGTACGGTAGAAAGATCAATTCGTGATCAGGTCGATCTCTCCCCCTCAGTACGGTACATTGCTTTCCCCCATCCCTTTGTTGTATAGTTCATTCCGCCATTTGTTTCCCTCGTTCCGTCTCCTTACTACAGTGTATATTTATTGACGTCTGATATGTGTTAACAACTGAGTAGTAACTAATCAATGATACAGTAGTTAGCCATAATAGGAATGATACTCAGCCCTCCTTTCTCTCTATCTCAGCTACTTGCCTCCATTGCCGCGCGTTGTATATTCGTCCCCCCCTCAGTGCACTACCATTCTATCGCAGTCCCAGTCGTACGGTAGACCATTCCCACTCTATCGATTGATTGTGTCTCCGATGGCTCGAAGAGCTTGATAAATAGAAGGAGCATAACAAATTTATCGTGGTCTATGGAGGGTACCAAGTGGGGAAGAGAGGGGAGATCACACTGGCATACTGTACAAAGAGAGAGAAGGGTAAGGGGAGAGACACACGGGAAGGGAAGAGTGACTAGAGAAGATGGCACGGTAAGGGGGGAGGGGAGGGGAGGAAGCACCAGGGGAAGGGATGAGGGCCCTGGATTGAATCGAAATGAGACATATTGCAGTGAAAGGGGAGAAATACACGATACAAAGAGACTGAGGCTGACAATTCGTGCCTATACAAGAAGAGAGACTAGTCATACTGTCAAACTGAATCTGGATTACTGTAGTCATACTGTATCTATAAATAACTCGCTCAATAATATAGTAATACTCTGTTATACATCTGGGATGGCTGCAGGGGCGAGCGTTCGCATTTCGTCCCTGCAATATCGATTTATTTATTTATTGATCGATTATTGATTGATAAGTTACGGTATGCTTTGATCGTTCGATAACTGACCTCATTCTAGTGACTGACGTACTCAATCCGGTGTGCAACTGCACGAGAGAGTACATGGAGTTCATTACGGTTTCCACATTCTTCTCCATTTTAACCATTCGTTGATCGAGTCCTCGTATCGTCTACAGAGGTTACGGTAAGGTTACGGTAAGGGGCGGAGTCAGGGTACCGTAATCAGGGAAGGTTACGGTACCTGCTCGAGGTTGACGAATCGTTCCGTCATGAAGTTTTGCACGTGTCGCAAGTCGTTGTGCAGGCCCATGATCTGATCCGTGTTGCTCTCGGGCTCCTGAATATCGATTGATGAGATACCGTAATCAAGGGCGATCGTGGACTGATTTTCAACCGTTCTCAAAATCAATAGCTCACATCGATGACCATCTTCTCATCGCTTGAACTGATAGAACTTGCGGGCGGGGCGCTACCGTGATTGAGAGTCATGTGCAGTTGAAGCGCCGATACTGTAATGGGGTACGGTATTGATCCCTCAGGGTCAATCGATTGCTAGCCCCCCGATTCACTCTCCCCCATCCATCTCTTCTCTCTACCCCGCTTCACCTCTCAATTCGCTGTAAAGTCTTATGAGTCTGTCTCCTACTCTCTCTGTGTTTATGTACCCCACAACTGTCACCCTCATCCACTCTCCCTCTCCCTCCCCCCCCTTTCCCCCCTCTCTCGCTACCCCCGGTCCAACTCTGTTTCACGTAGAGAGATAGCGTGGGCTCTAACTCTCACAGACCCCTCCCCTCATCTACCGTATCCTCACTGTTTATGCCGTATTACAGTAGTCTCTTCCCTCTCCATCTCCTATCTATCTCCCACAGTCTCATCTTCGAATCCCCCAGGGCTCAATGTGTAATCGTTCTCAGTGACAGCAGTGTACAGAGAGAGAGAGCGAGTCTTCCTCGATTCCCCTTCCCCCGAGGGGTCTTCTCTCTCTCCCCTCCTTCTGTCACTCTTGTAATCCCTCCTCATCTATAAACTAGCCCGCTCTCTGCCCTCTTTGGAGCGAGGAGGGGAATGGAATGGAAGTACACTTTCTTAGATCGAAATGGTGAGAAAAATCAGACGTACCCTTTCGGAAGTGTTTGCCGCACTCGTGACACTGTGTCTTGGAGGGAGTGGTGAGTCCATTGGAGGGAGTGGGAGGAGGAAGGGATGGAGTCATCGAGGAACGAGGAGGAGGAGTGGACGGAGTGGAGACAACCTGCGCGAGAAGGGCCTGAAGCGACGACGCTCCACCGATCTGCAATCGATATCAGGGATCAGGGACAAATCAGGGATACGGTACTCACCGTACTCGTCGGCAGGGGCGACCCGGAGATCTCAGAGTCGAAGTCGTTGTGGGACCCGCCGTTGGGTTCGGTACCTGAAGAGGATACGATAATCAGAGCAGAGACTGGAATTAGCTGTGTGGTCCCCTCTCTTCTTCCACTCTGTTTCACCCCCCCCCCCCCCCTGAGGGGGTGAAATTAGAGGGAGAGAGAGTGACCATCTGGAGAAGAGAGGGGGGATTCAATCAGACAGTTCAATGAATTGGTAGAGAGAGATCCCCTCATTGCCCTCTATCGATCGTACTCGGTCCTTCTATCCTTTGCAATTTTCATAACCGTGAAGGAAAGGGCCGTCTCTCTCGGCCTATCCACTACACCCTCCTTCCTCTCTCTCTGTCCGTCTGTCTATAGGCTTCAAATGAGAGGAGAGAGGCACAGTCCACTAGGATGAATAGTCATTTCTCGATACTCAGTTGCCGTATCTTGCAACCCTCATGGGTACGGTACTCACCCCCATCTGAGGATCCGTCAGGACTGCATCCGGTGAGATCCATCGAGCCCTGGTCGAGACCGAATGAGAGGAAGATTGCTCTGGAATGGAAGGGAGAATTGGACGAGAGAGAAAGGAGAGAAGGAGGAAGAAGAAGACTGTGTGTGTGTGTGTGTGTGTGCATGCGTTGTCCTTTCCAGAAGGAGGGAGACGAAGAGGAGGGATGTAGGAGTACCTCCTCCCCTCCCCCCTCCCCTGGAGGGAGGCAAGGTAATTGGAAGTGGATTCGGTACCTTTCGTAATCGGGATCGGTCTTCTCCTCCTTCGGAAGGAGCGAAACGAATTCGCCCAGACCATTGGAGCCATTCAGAGGGGAGGAGCTCTGTTGCAGCACGTACATTGACTTCTCGAGCAGATCAGTTGCCGATGGCTCCTGAGCGGATACTGTAGGTTACGGTAGGAGCGGGTACGGTACCTTCTTGACGATAATATCGTCCTTGCCCACGGGCTCGCCGTGCTCGATCTTGTGGTGCTTGAGAATGTGCTTGGTGAGATTGCCTGCAGAGAGGGATACGGTAGATTACGGTATTGATTTTTTCCTACAATGTTGTTGAACCCTAACTGAGTCCATTTCCTACAGCAGGACTCAACTGTAGTCTTTCCCTCCTTTCCTCAACGATAGAGTCCGTCTGCCCTTTTGCCGCATGTACTATTTCGTCCCCTGTCCCCTCCAGGCCTGCTCTACTCTCTCTCTCTACCCCCCTTCCCCCTCTCCAGAGTACGATTCATTCATGCCTCTGTCTGTAGCGCCCTCTCCGTCCCATGCAATACTCTAGAGATTCCCTCCCTCCTCAGGCTTCGAGATTGTCAGAGATAGAAAGGGAGAAAGGAGGAAGGAGAGGGAAACTGTCCCTGTGGAGTCGAGCGAGAGACATATCCATCCATACATTAACCCCCGGTTGTCGTGAGAAACATGAGCGAGAGAGGGGAAGAGGTACGGATTATAGTGCGAAATACGGGTAGTCATCTCCTCATTTCGCACACTCATCGGTCAGAGAGGCAAGAGAGTACACGAAATGAGGAGACCAATCTGAGAGATAGAGGAAGTGAGAGGGAGGAGATGGACTGTAATCAAGGAGGCCTTGCAGAGGGAAAGGACGATGCACTTAGACTCTATTCTAATCCGCACTAGTCGAGACCGTGCCAGGAGGTACTAAATATGACTGAGAAGGAGAGAGAAAAGGAGAGATACAGAAGGACTTCGTTTCCACGGTTTCGCGTGAAATTTCTCACAAAACATTTTCTCAAAAATTTCCCACACCGTTTCAGGAAACCTCCGCAAACGAGAGTCGCAATTTCTCTAGAACTTTTCAGGAACGTTCGGGAACCGTAGTAATTCAAGACTACTGTAGAAAGTGCTTCAGAAACAGAGAAAAAGAAGCAGTTCTGTAGGGAATTTTCAACGAGAAAGGAAGGCGGAACCGTACCTTTGAGTCGGCTGCTCTTTCCGCAGTACTTGCACACGTATGGCTTCAATGCCGTGTGCACACTCCGATGCTCGGCCAGATTCGAGCGGAATCGAAAGGCCTTCCCACAGATTTCGCAGACAAACGACTGAAAGGGTTTTAGATGATCTCCTCATTTCACACTCTCTCTCTCTCTCTCTCGCCTCTCTGATCTGTGAGAGATCATGTGAAAAATTTGATTGTAGGGATTCTTCTTTCATCCCTACTAATTCAGTCTCAATTGATCATTGCACGGTAATTTTGCCTGGATTTGATTTATTGAACACTGATCGATTCATCAACATCGGGCCTATTCCCGTCCGACTGAGCATCCTCCCTCTCCATTCACCATCCCCTCTCTCTCGCCTGTACTCTCGGTGTGTGAGCCCGTTGGGGGTGAATATTGCATGCTGCGGGCATAGATTAAGAGGGGCCCTGCTGACAGATGGGAGAGAGAGG
>LS516596.1:433725-446775 GCA_900490845.1 Pristionchus japonicus
TCTGTACTCGAGGAGAGGAAGCGGGGAGTCGGGACTGACCGGGAATAGTGCAAAACGAATTTGGACGCGCGCGACGAGAGGAGGAGAGCGAATGTAGATTAGGTTTCACACACTGTGTGCATTTGGCATCCAGAGACAGAGAGAGAGAGAGAGAGAGAGAGAGAGAGAGAGAGAGAGAGAGAAAGGGAGGAGGGAGGTAAGAACGGGAGGAAGAGGGGAGGTGGTACAGTCAGCCCCCCAGGCAGAATTACACAGTTGACAGCTGTGGAGAGAGAGATGGAGAGGATCGAAGAGGGGAAGAATATCGTCGAAGATGTAAATAGAGAGAGGAAGGAGAAGACTGATTGAGACTGTGAAGAGAGAAGTCAGAGAGATTAGAACATAAATGATCCCCACTCTGACGAGGGAAAGAGTTGGAGGAATGGGTAAGACTACTTCGACAAACAACTACCGTACCCGGGGGGAACTGTTTTACTGTAGACCGTACCTTGTCAGTGTGGAACATTTGCTGATGCTGCTGCAGCTTGTTTGGCGTTTCGAACGTCTTCGGACATTGTGGACAATTCAATATTGTTGGAGGAGCGGTGAGAGATGATTGGAGGGCAGAGGACAGCGAGGATTCCTCCAGTAGCTCGACCATTGGGAGGGAAGGGGGAAAGGAGACGAGAAGGGGTGAAACAGCCAGAGTGAAACAGGGGGGAAGGGGACTGACAGAAGAGAAGAGAGAGAGGGAGTGAGTCCGAGAGTCCTCTTCTGTCGACGACCGAAAGGGGCGGAGTGAAGGGGTGGTAGAGAGAGAGAGGGGAGGGGAGGGGGAGGGAGGGGTAGAGAGAGAGTACACTGAAGACTGCCTCAGGCTGATCAATAGACTATGTGTATTACAGTAGAGGAGGAGAGGCTTTATCGCGGAATGGGGTTGGGGAGGGGAGAGATGGGGAGGGAAGGAGAGATCAAAGATCAGAGGATGGTTACTCGTCTGCCTCCAATGTAGACTCCGCCCGATTGAGAGTGACTGAAATGAGAGATACGGTATGTTGATTGTGAGACTGGAAGAATGGAGGGAGATAGATGAAAGGGAGAGAGGGGCAAAAACGAGAAGGGAGATTGAGAGAGATTGCGAGGCAAGACAGCTGTGAAACGTCTGTATCCCGACTGACTGTGAGATGAGAAATGAGGAGGGAAGAGGGATGGAAGAGAAGGGAGAAGGAAGGGGGGTTCGACATCTGGTGGCCAATTCATATCATTCCTCCATATCTCCATCCTCCTTCTCTTCTATTCCCTTCACACACTCCGACGATTTGATGGAAATTGGGACTGTGAAATACGTTTCGTCGTCTCTTCATTTTACGCACTCTCTCTCGTCTCCTTAACCGGTGAGAGGGTGTGGGAATAGAGAGACGGCGACCCTTATTTCTAGTAGATTGGGACTGTGGGAGATGGAGGAACAAGAAGGGAGAGGTGAAACATACGTGGAAATTCGTCGATTGTGCAGTAGCTCAGCCTGTCGTTGTTGAAGTGATCGATTTCGGGCAGTGAATAGAATCAAACAACCGATTATGAAGAGAGGAATACCGAAGACAACTCCTGAAAAGAGTCTACGGGTAATGGCCTCTTTATTCCACACAGTCTAACCGGTCAGAAATGAAGTGACGATTACATAAGCTTCGAACTTCAGAATGAAGGGTTAATCTTACCAAGAAGTGGAACGTAATATTCATTGTAGATAACAACTTCAGTCTCAGTGTCGTTCATCTCAAGCAAAAGGCCGCGAATGGCTGGGAATACTCATCTTTCAGTCTTTTCCACCCTCTCCAATTTAGTGATTCCCTCTGCCTCTCAAATCTCCGCACCTTCTTCATTACCTCAATCGGGCTCTTTTTTCAATCCCATCTCCTCCCTCTCTCGTCTCCTCTCTTCTTCTGTCCATTCCCCATCCCCTATTTCGATCCTGTATCCCATCCCTTCATCATTCATTCCGTCACTGAATCCTCACAGGAATCCTTTCGTCCCCGCTCCAATTAGTCTCCAATCTGGAGTGTCCTTATCAGGCTCGGGTGAAAATTTTACTGTCTCTCAATTCGCAAAGCTCTCTTGTCGGTCAGACAAAGCGAGAGAGCAGGGAAAAGTGAGAGACTTTCGCTCAAATCTGGTACTTAACACATTGTACAGCCTCCTTCTCTCTCTCTTCCTCTCTTCGACCAACTGTTTCCTTCTCCATTATACCGTCGTATTACACCTGAGGGGGGAGAGAGACTGGCACCTCCCTTCCCCTCTCCTCCTCCCTTTCGGCCTCTCCCCCATCCATTTCCCTCACTGTCATCCACACTACCGCACTCACAACCAGCATCATTTATTTAAGTGTACAGACAGGGAATAAGATTACGGTAGTCCGGGTGGGTCAGACAGATGATCAGTCGCATTTGATGGATGCAATGCCGGCTGCCTTCAAGCAATTGCAGCTCTCCTTCATTCTCTCGTCCGGGTTGATGTTCAATTTCTTCTCACAGTCGACAAAAGCCTGCTGGATTCGCTCATCCGGAGATTCCAACGCGCACCTGAAGGTTACGGTAGACAGGAAAACAAGGAGGGATACGGTAGGACAGTCCCTCCCCTCCTACTTCTCTGTTCGTCTAGTGACAGTCTCCCTCTCACTCTCTAGTTATTTATCAAGGTCTGTGCATGACTCCGCCCCCTTTCTCTACCGCCGATACAGTATAGTGAGAGGGAGTAGGAGGAAGGAAAGGGCCTGACACTGGGAGGATAATCTGGCCCTTCCTCTCTCTACTTCAATTGACTGTTTCCTGACGGGTCTTTGAATGGGCAGCTTCAGAGTGAGAATAGATTGGGGAAAGGTGAAGGGGGAGTCGTACCCTCTGGCCTCTTCCTCTCCCCCTCCTTTCCCGGGGTTTGCATGAATGGTTGAGAAGTGGGCTCGAACTTGTGTGTTAGGAATGGACGCGGACAATGGAAAGTAAGAAGTAGGGGAGAAGGAGGGGGAAGGAGTACCAAAGGAGGGGAGAAGAAGACCGAGAAAGAAGAGGAGAAGAGAAGGACTTGAAAAGAATGAGGACTCACTGAAGCTTGTAGGCACATGCGACGGCCGATCGACGGGAGCGAGTTGAGGACTGAAAGGGTGTGATGAGGGATACGGTAGGGGGATACGGTATCGAGGACTGACCTGGGGAGTGATCGCGCACTGGTCAACACAGACGAGAAACTGGGAGAGCTGAGGAGGCGCCTCGAGAGGAGCGGAACGACGGGTTCGAGTCTGAGATGAGAGGGGGTCAGAGATCAAAGATCAAAGATGGGCGTGGGTACCGGTCCATCCTGGGGGATCTCAACGATGGGCACGAGCGGGATTGTCAGGTTCTTCGGCACGGCATCGTTTGTGCATCTAAAATGCCATTTTTTCTATTTTTTATTTTATTTTTATGAGCATTTTTTCGCGCTTGCTCAGAGATTTTTACAGTCCAACAAAGAGAAGCAAATAAAACAAAATAAACATTTTTGACAAATAATTACCCCATTCCTCCGACGGCTTCCTTGACGCAGCTCTCGATTGCGGTCATGACCTAAATTCGGTTTTTGATCTTTGATCTTTCGTCTCCTGTATACCTTGTGTTCCTCATCGAGACATTTGACGATCTTTCCCGTATCTCCGCCCGTCTCTTTCAGGATATTCACACACGCCTCACTGGAAAGGCTTCACTCTCGTTTTTGTAGTCTTTCCCCCATCTCTCTCTCTTTCTCGAGGGAGATATGATACTGAGTGAAAGCGTATCGTCGTATACCATGTCTCTCCCCTCCCTAGCAACCTCCCCTCTCGCCTTCCCCCCTCACTTCCCCCCTCCCTCTCTGCCTACGGAAATCAATCAGAGAGGGGCCCTCATCACTGTATTCATTCGAGAGAGAAGGGAAGGGAGAGAGGGAAGAGACAAGACAGCCAATTAGGCCACCAGACTATCTCTTCTCTCTTTCTCAATGCAAGACCATTCAGAGTCGAGAAAGAGAGGCACATTGGGGAGTCATCGTTCTAATTCAGGATTTGTCGGTTCCCACACGGAAATGTACCGTACTTACTCCTTCTTGCATCGATCGGTTTCCTTGGCCATCTGGGCACTGCATTCGTCGATATCGGCACATCTGCATTGGGGAGCAGTCGTGGTGAGGGCGGAGGGGTCTTGGGAGAGAACCGAACCCTGAATGAAGTGGAAGATACACAGGAGGTATGTTGAATAATCTGTAGAGCTGCTGTAGGACTGTAGAAAAATTCATGAAATCGTTGACTCTTGTGATAGTAATTCACAAACACAGAAAACAGATTCACAAAGACAGAAGAATGAATGAGAGATTGTCAACTGTAGCTGGATGATGAGTAAGAAATCGTACCAGTATAGCAAAGGAGACGATGAGTGGAGTAGAGATCATTGTGAGTGGATGGAAGGAAGGGAGGAGGGCGACGGTTTAAGTATCCGAATGAACTTCCGCCATCGAGAGCAACCCATTACAGAAGAAGCAATGCAAACAGAATTTGTTGTGTTTGGAAGTTGACGAATGAGAGGAGAGAGGGAAGGAACGTGAGAGAGGAGAGAGAAGGAGGGAAACCGGACTGAATGGGAGCATGAACAGATCGAGATCAAGATTGAAAGAGATTAGACCGTTTATCATTGATAATCTGATACAATGGATACTCTGTGGAAGAGGAGAAGTTGCACCACTGAGAAGAACCCGACAAGAACACAGGAAATACAATCTATACAGAGGACCTACTACCGGATTATTGATTAGTACAATACTATGGATAAAGCTCATGGCGGATACCCGAATATGGCCAACTTGCGATAACAATGAGGCAACAACTAGCGATCAGAGATCAAAGATCAGATGTACTTGTTGAGTGTCACGTTGAATTCGATCAGTTTCGTGAGCAATTGTACGGCATTGGGGCGATCCCGAGGATTGGACTGCCAGCAAGACTGCATTATGCCGTATCTGGAATGAGAGATCAAAGATCATTTAGTTCATTCTGGGACTTCAACGGGATTAGCTTCATTTGGCGAGTTTTTTCCAATAGTTTTCGAATTTTCCTTGTTTTTCATTCAAATATTTCACACGGAACCCTTGTTTCCTTTAATTGTCCGAAGAAACAGTCAAAAAATAGTTTGTGCAACTCTTCTGCTCTTTGAAGTGTGCTCTCCGTGTTCTTTTAATGCAAATAGACCGTGATACTCACTATGGATTGAAGAGATTGCTCTCTTCATTTCGCGCACTCTCTCGTCTCTCTGAGCTGCGAGAGAGTGCGTGAAATGAGGTGACTTCATTTGTCGATACTCACAGTTGATCGGGGCAATTGTACGGTTGCGGAAGTCTCTCTCCCATCTGGAGTCTCCCGAGTACTTGATCCGATGGAAGATCGGGGAAGGGAGGAGAACCACACGAGAGAAGCTCCCACATCAACACTCCCAACGACCACTGCAATAATCATCATTGTATCCATATTCCTCGCTCTATCCTTACTTATAGTTCTTTCTCATTCATTTCACAGAATCCGGACTAATTCAATGAAATCATCAAGAAAATGAAGAAGGGCCCTCACAATATCCGTAGCCGATGAGAAGTTTCTACTGGCGATTGATTCGATGGCCATCCATTTGAGAGGGAGGAGATCATCTCCGACGAGGGAATAGTCAGAGGGAAAGAGATCACGGGACAGGGCTGAGTCCACCACCTGGAAATGGGAGGCAATTTTACATAGGAAAGAAATTTGATGAGAGTGAAGAAGAATAAATGAAAGATGATCGAACCTGTACGAGTAGCCTCTCCGAGATATTCTTCGCTCCGGCATTCTCGCTGACGATGCAGTTTCTGGAGAAGAAATAATGTTGTTGTTGGTGTTGCTGTTGTTCTATGAAAAACAAACCTCGCAGCGATATCTTTGTGGAGCACTCCGTACTTGTGGAGATGCGCAACGGCTCGAGTTGCCTGAGAAATAATTATGAATTAATCGAATTGAATTATAAACAATGCATATTTGTTTCACTCATTGGGCCGATTATAATCATACCTGTACAGCGATGGATACCAACTCGTGCGTTCGCAGCGTTTGACCACCACTAGCTCCTGGAAAGAGATAATTAATTATGAGAAACTACTGAGACTGCATTCGAATGAAGAAATGACAAAACGCAGATTACTGTTGAATAATCTGAGAAATCTGGGTAGAAGTAGAAAATGCCCACCACTGGAGGAAGAAGCGGAGCTCTTCGATCTCTTCTCCTCTCCGCCACTCGATCGACACGAGAGAAGGAACTTGCGGAGATTACCGAACCCTGAGATGATTCAGCCCTAATTTATCATCATCAACTGACTAGGATAGCGCACTGAATCTGAGTCGGAAGAGTCTCCGGAAGCAAAGAAAGAGAAGGATGAAGAAGAAAGTACCTCGATGTCTATAGCAGATGAGTGGCAGATCCGTCACGGTCTCGGGGTTCTCGAAGCGACCGAAGGAGGCCGCCGCTGCGACCTGGCATGGGAGTCAATGAGAAAACCATTTTTTGGACCCCTTAATTTTTTTCTCAGTTACTCTCAGACAGCAAATCTCGACAAATTGCAGTTGAAAATACCTGAGCTAGATTCGGGTGAGGAGGAAGGTTGTGAAAGACGAAAGCGTCAAGGAAGAAACGTTCCACTTGGGCCTGAAACAATTAGATTGATTAGATCTCGAGTTGAGACGAGGCTCGGCACTACACCGAATGAGAAGTATGTTAGGCGAGAGCCAACTGTTACGTCAGCGACGGTATTGCGAAAGAGTTTTCATCCAACCTAGTGCTCTCTAAACGGCAGAATACTACTCACAGCATTAGCATTGGTCTTGAGTGTCTTGACAATCATTGCTTCATCGCTGGTTCCTTCATCCTCTTCATCATCGATATCTCCACACTCTCCAGATGCATTCTGCCGCCAGATCGCCCATCGAGTCTCACCGTAGGAACCTGCACTGATTCAGAATTACGATATCGATTATCGATTATCGCAAATCCATCTATCAAGATGTAAAGAGATAAGAGCTCTGATGTGCATGGCGTTCCATTGGATATTGTACATTATTCAAGAATACGTCCTCTCTATTATCTTGATAGAAGTTTATCTATCACGTTTTAACTCATATCCCGAGTAGTACATCGATGCTGCCAATCCACATCTCACATTGTATACTCATCCATAATTCAAGTTCCCGAAGTTCTACGTCACACGCTCATTGCAACAGAGATTCACACAACCTCATGAATGTGCGATTTTTTTCTTCTAAAAAAATAGAAAAGCAGCTGACCTTCCATCTCGACGAATGGGATCATCTGGAAGAGATTCCTGTCTGCGTACAATTCAATCAGCGTCTTCTTCACATTCACTTCATTGCTCTTGTCCTCGATGAGGGAAGTGGACGGACCGACGGGACGGATGAGAGACGAGGTGTTCTCTGGAGTTACGAAATACCACGTCTCTTCATTTCGCACACTCTCTAGCTGTGAGAGATCTGTCTCTCAACAAGCTTCAACAACTGGAAATGTTGGTCTTACTGATGCATTTCAGCAAAGAGAATGGGCGAATCTTAAGACTCACTGGACTTATTGGGCGTGGAAGTGAGGAATGGTTGTCGAGATTGGACGGAGGAACGGAAGGAGGAACTGAAATTTGGCAAACTGTTGTTGTTTTTATAAAACGCGGAAATTGATTTTTGTGTGACTTTTCATTTTTTCAGAGTGAGATCTGTCAGAAATCTATTGTATTAATAATTCTTTAAAAAGTGAGTAAAACATACGCGAATCTGCTGGATCTCGAGGGAAGAGTTTCCGCTCGTTCATCCTTTCTCGATCCTCGAAAGTAGAGGAAGAGAAGGAAGAAGATGAGAGAGAGAAAGAGAGCTGCTGCTCCGATTATGAAGTAGAAGACCGATTGAGAGGAGACCATCTCGTCTGGAAATTTATAAAATGCTCATTTTCGGATTTTTACCTCATCCGGCTATTCTCTTAGAAGCTCAAGCAAACGTTGATGTCAGTTATAGATAGTTCAAGAACTGTCTAAATTCTGACATTCGGAGCCATTCTCCAACTGGCAGATCCAGATGTACCACAGAAGAGAAATATCAATCACAGAATAGAGACAGATGTCGTCGTTTCACGTTAAAAAATGAAGGATCAGAAAACGAACCTGAAGGTTTGATGACATCCTCCTCTCGTTGAATTTCGCCTGCAATTTGTCCAGTAAGAAAACACGTCAATCGGATCGCATTTCAGTTATTCCTAGTCCCCCTTCTCATGTTCTCGAAGCCAGAATAACCATACGGGGTCTAATTTCGAGAGGGGTGTAGTGTCAAAGCACCATACAGGAACTGGGTAGGATGAGTAATTAGGAAGGGAAGATTGAAATAAATGAGGACTTCAATAGTCCATGCTCACCTCTAGTCTTGATGGCGCAAATCTTCTCCTGTCTCAGTCGAACCCTCGTCGTTTTGTTGTCTTCGTGTGTGAACTCGATTGTGAGAACCACCTGAATTTCACACTTTTTACATAGTTTTAGGCTTCAGAAAAAGGATTTTTAAGAATCAAGTGATGCATTTTTACACTCAAAAGTAGTTAAATCACCTCAAACTGTCCGGATCTCGTGCCAGCACATCGATATTCGATGGAAAATTCGCTGGGATTTCGGGGTAGAAACCCGGAGGGAGAATGGCGGAGCTTAGCGACCACTTGTGGATCAGAGTCCAGTTGCATCGAGTAATGAATCTGCAATGGGATACTGCATTTTCTCACCAATTGCAATTCGATTCCGCACGTATCAACACTTGACAACAATTCAAGATATCTACATCTATTGAACTACTAATTGAAT
Source organism: Pristionchus japonicus (assembly GCA_900490845.1). Classification (NCBI taxonomy): domain Eukaryota; kingdom Metazoa; phylum Nematoda; class Chromadorea; order Rhabditida; family Neodiplogasteridae; genus Pristionchus; species Pristionchus japonicus. The sequence continues at coordinate 442,615 of LS516596.1, forward strand.
GAGTAGCAAACTTTAGAAGCTTGAAACATCCCTCACCTTGCCACTGGTAGGTGCATTCCAAGTGAACTTCAATTCTCCCACATGCGAGTCCACTCGGTATGCATACTTGGTTGAGTAGTTGTTCACTTCTCCGTTCTCAATGTATGCAAGCTCTGCATTCACTCCTGCAACGAATACTCATTATAAGATTCATTATTTATTCTTCCTTCCATTTTCTACATTTCTACATGATCTAATGCAGAAATTGTAAAAACCTGTGCAGATTGTAAGCCTGTTATAGATTCCTTCCCTTCACATTCTACACAAGATCTGCTGCAGGAAATCTAATATCTGTGCATCCTATTCTTCCGTGAGATGCGTGATAGCCCCTCCCCCCTGGGGAGATAGAGAATGCTCTTCCCATCTACCGGACGAGAGATTGATGGTCACTGCCCATCTACAGTCAATCTCATTCTCACCCAGTGTCCTGTTCATCTCTGCCTTCGTGATGAGAAGATTGATGGAGGCGGAGGAGAGGTTGAGGGAGAGGAGGAGGAGGAGAGGGAAGAGGGGAGGTGAGACCCTCCCATGGTTCAAGTGGAGAGGAGACATCACTGCATCTGAAAGAGAAGGAATGATGGAAGGATTAGAGTTGTGACAGGAGGAAGGAAGAATATCAGTGGATTATTTGTGAGAACGAAAATTTGGTGAGAGAAAGGATGAAGTAAGAAGGTGAGAGGAGAGAAGAGAATGTCACATGAAGAGGAAGAGAGAGGAAAACGTGTGAATTAATGAGAGAAGGAAGAGAGAGAAGAAGAGACGGAGAGAGGGAAGATAATGAGAGGAGGCGTGAAATGAGTGATAGAGAGTCATAAAGAAGTCATTAGAATGAATGAGATAAGGAGTAGAATGAGGGGAAATGAGGGGGAAGAAGTGGTGATCGGAGAGACAACTAAGGCAATGGGGGACTAATGTGAGTGAGACTGACTGACTGACTGATCAAGGGAAGGCTTTTACTTGAGAAGGAGAGAGAAGTGAGAACAATGTGTGAATATCGGAAGAGGAGAAAGGAGGAAAAGGAAGAAGAGAGAAACCGAATTGAATGGAGACAAAGGAACACGGATGACAGTAGGGTGCGAAGAGATGGAGGATCGGGATGATCTAGAGGGAACGAAAGAAGGAGAGAGAAGACAGGGAGAGGAGGGAGAGTACCAGAGGGAAGAGGGCGAGGGCTACTCATAAAGCAATTGCCATTTTTGCCTGGCCTTTCGAAAGCTGCAACATGTCATTCGTCTATCCCGAGAACCTAGGTAGTCTCTAAAAACCGACTTGAGTGCCAGGAGTTCTAACGGGATTGAAGAGAGGGATCATCGTATGGTTGTTCTATCACCACCTAATAATCCCACTCGGGGGGGGGGGAGGGGCTCCCCTCCCCCCCCCTCCTCCTTCCCCTCCGATGCCCTTGTAATTGGGTGTAGTCTGCGTGTTCGTTGCGCAACCGTCGGGCAGTGGTGAGCATACAAAGAGTGGATGAATACAGAGCGGAAGGGGTCAGGGTGAAGAAGGAAGAGGAGGATGAGGAGAAGGAGAGCAGAAGGGGCAGTAGAGTTAGATAAGCATGAAGGGGAGGTTGAAGGGGGGAGAAGGAGGGGCACAAGTGGAGAGGAGAAGGGAAGAGAATGGGAATGTTGAATTCGCGCAGATTTCATCGTGTAACTTCATTCCCAGAATCGAAAGAAGAAGAGGAAGAGATGTGAAGTGGGTTGAAGAATCATCTCTAGATGTTTAACCTTCAGAAGGAGAGAGGCTACGGTGGATGGACGATGGTTGACCACTGAGGAATGAGTACAAGCCCAAACTCTAGTGTAGCACTGCATCAACATTGCCAATGGCCAGAACTTATGAGAATGAGGCGAAAAGGAGGAGGGAAGAGACGAATGAAATATGAGGACTTGAGAAGACGAGGATTGAACAGAAGATAAGTAGAGGAGAGGAGAAAGAAGATTCAGGGAAGGAAGAAGAATGGACGGAATGGGAGAGAACGATGGAAGAAAGGGACTGTCTCTGACTGTAAAGTGAATCATCGCCAATGAACGACTGAATGTTTTGGGAGAGGGGATCGAGGGAGGGAGGGGGAAGAGAGGGGAGGGAAGGGAGGGGAGGGGAGGGGGAAGGAAACTCGCGACTGTCGCTCAGAAGGATGATGAAGTTGCAGTGTCACGGTGTAAAGGGCTTACGCAAGAAACGAAGAAGAAATCAGAGATGATGAGTGATAGGAGAGAGGAGAGGAGAGAGGCAGAGGAGGAGAGACGGGAGGTGAGAGATAGGAGAAGAGAGGTATCAACACAACCACTGATTGATATGGGAAGAAGAGTGGTTGGGACAAAAATGGGTGTGAGTGAGACAAAGAAGAGTGAATGGAGTGAACGGAGAGAGAGAAGGACACTGATCTTAATCTAGTGAGTAAGGGGAAGGGAAGGGGGGAAGGGTCAAGAATGAATGGGGATGGATGGAAGAGGAGCTATGATTGAGAGAGAGAGAATGGAAGCATTTAATGAGGAGATCGAAGCAGGTGGATGAGGGGAGAAGAAAGGGAGGAATGGAAGGAGGAGAGGGAGGGTGACCCTCGGCAGGAGACATTTCTGTCATGGTACACTGAGAGGGGAGGGAGGGACAGACAGGCAAGTGGGCTGTTGCATCCCTCTCTCCCTCTCTCCCCTCTTCCCCTTCACCGTTTTCAGTGTTGACAGTTTGAGGCCATTTAGCAAGAAGTGAGAGGCAATGAGCTGTGAGGAGCAATGGAGTTAGAGGAAAGGATGAGGGGAGGGTAATATGGGGGTATCTAGGGATGAGAGTCCAATCAGGGATTGAGAGTCGAGGACATATTAGGAGCATACGTCAAATGGGGTCTCGCCTGACATTTTCGCCGATGTCCCTACAAAAATTTGCCGACGTGGCCAAAATGAGAAAATTGATTTTTTTCAAGGTTTGTCATCTATTTTTTGGTTTTTTTCTCCTCAAATTGAATGGAAGATACGGTTAGAGGGGGGGGGGGGTATAGAGTTTCTAACCTAGCTCGCATTTTGCATGAATATTGGTTTGATATTTTAGAACATTAATTAGAAAGGAAAAAACGAGAATATAACGCATTGAGCGCACTGAAACGCATTATTCAATGCTGGGTTACGGTAGCTTTGATCCGATGAAATTTACAGCAATTCCTATGGGATTTTTTCGCGCTATTTCAGGTCACAACGAAAGTTATTACTTTGATAAAATAAATACCGATCACTGAAATAGGAGTTGAATGAAAACTGAGCCACACGGTGACAAATTACTGAGAACAACATAATACACGTTGATGTGTACCACATTTTGAAGCGTGGTATCCAGAACACTGGCAGCTAGACTCATTATTCTAGTTGATTATCTAAAGTGTAAAAGGATAATATTTGAAAAAAAGAGCGTAACAAGCGCAGAATTGACGGGGTTACTGTAGTTCAGCGTAATCAAAATATATGCAATATCCACACCAATTTGCTCATATTTCGAGGCTATTGCGTGGGTCAGTTCTTTGGAATATTAAGCCCCTTACCCTGAAATATCAGTTGCTCAAAGATCTGACCTATTCTCCGATACACTATTCTATAAAAAATACAGTCCCGCAGAGTCTCCCCTGCAACGAAAGCGGCGCGGAGAGTCACCGTGGGTCACCCCAGGTCACCCCGACTTTGAGGGGGCTTTTCACCCCTTCAAAGTGTGTATTTTTCTGGCTATTTTTGGCTATAGCCTCAACTCATCAAGGGCTATCGATCTGTGTATTTGGTTCATCGAAATTCCCCCTTGATCTATGATCTCTGTGTCACGAGCCATTCCTCCCCCTTCTCATTTCCATAATCCCTTGTCTGGAGAGAGACTCATTATTGCCATTCCACTCTCGCCTATTCCGCCCTTGTCAGTCGGTTGGTTTGTGATTTCCTCACGTCCATCCACTGATTGAGGAACTACAGTACTCCATTACAGTACCTAAAGTTCAGGGAAACAGTACTAACGATACCTCCGATGTAGAGTACCGTGGAAAATTGAATTTCGAGACGACTTCGTTTCAAGCAAATGTGGTGATCACAATGCGAAATTGTCATGTTCAAAGTCTTCAGTACCCACATGAACTCAAGTGTGTTT
>LS516596.1:469465-481535 GCA_900490845.1 Pristionchus japonicus
CTGCGATCTCAAAGATTTTAATTGTTGCATTGCCGCCATCGAGATGTCCCCAGTCCCCACTATATCTTTTCTTTTACACTATTAGATGCGCGCCCGTTGCCGTTGAAATAAGGTAGAATTTTTGCTCGCCGCAGGCGCCGCTCTTCGAATTTTGCTTAACAACCGAACCACATTTTTTTCTAAATTTTGGTACTAGTACCCACATCACAAACAGTTCGGAACATAAGTATTTGACCTCCGCCTCGAAGGCAAAATGCTCTAAAAATTAGAGTTCATTTTCCTGAATTTCGGCCGCCGCAGAAAATGGTCGCAGCAACATGAAACTTTATTTTCTGGCTAGCCCTTGATCTGGTCTATATGGGCAAAAAGTGTTGTTAAGTTTTTTAACAAGTTATACAAAAAGAGGGGGTTATTGCGAAATGGTAATCATATTTGCGAAATAATCCCCTCCCGTTTTTTACCGCTACCACTGCGGCGAAAGCACGACAAGGGAGGCCATACACAGGTTAAAAAAAGTGGGCGGGACATCCCGCCTAAAGTGAAAAAAACATGAAAAAGTCACTAGCTTTCTAGCCATGACTATAGCGAATTCCTAATATTGCCCATTGAACTTACGGAAGGGGATGATCTCCTTCTTCTCCTTTACATTAATGACATAACTTTAAACACGCTTAAGAGACATTCTTCTGATAGCGGAAGCGACCTCGCTAGTGTTCTTGAAGTGAACACGAAGGTCTGATCCCTTGGCCTTGCACGATTTCGTGCCAATTATTATAATGAATCCTCGTCATTGTCGAGGTTTACCTGAAAGCATTGATTAAATAAACAAACTTTAATGACTAAACAATAAGTGCATAAACAAATGATCAAGACGAGACACGATTCACGAAAGAAAGGCGAGGTAGATACCTCTGGGTACCTCGCCTTCTCCCTTGAACATTGCTCCGCAACCGGAATAAATACCTTTTGCAACAATGAGAAACGTTCTAAAGAATAAGAGGCAAAAAAAAACGAAAAAGAAGAAATCGGAAAAGGAAAATTTAGCGACCGCAGTCTCCGCCCACTTTCTTCTATTTACGAATTCCCCGCTACTGTCTGCACCCGACCACACCATCAAATTCTATCGCGAACTGTCAAAGTACACCTCTTCCAAAATTTATTTTCTATGTTTTAGAAAATATTTGCGACTATATTTTAAATCGGATATTATAATACTCACATTGATTTACCTTTCGGGATGGTCACTTAGGCGTTTACTATTTTCCCCTTCTCGTGAGAAAGTGTTGAAAAAAGCTCATAGTCCGCGCATTTCAACTTGTTTTTTCGGCCTTGGTATTTCGAGGTATTTCTTTAATTCTTTTCTAAGATGATGCCTAGAGCATCGAACTTCCATCGCGTGATGAGCGCACCTTGCCGCCCCTTGCCCAAACTTTGCTGCAGTTCGAAATGCATTGCGTACCATTCCAACCACACTCTGTTCTCTGTTATGCAACCTTCATTATAATTTGTTTTTGGTTAATAACTTCTAAAAAGCTAATATTAAACGTTTCATATAGCTCAAAAAATTTTGTTTTCTTTATATGCATAGTTCCAGAATTATATCAACGTTCATATTCGCGCATCGACCATGCGCGGTTCCGTTTATCATGAGCATAGATTCAAATTAGAGAAGATGTATGTAAGAAGAGATTACACCTATAATAATTAAACTGGCTTGTAGTGGCGTTCCACGTTATTCGAAAGTTCCATAAAGTGAGACACAATATGGACACTCGTGGACCAAATACAGCCATAGCTGCTAGGCTACTAGCTTGTGATGTTATACATAATCTATGAACATTTCATGAAAGTAAATACACTCAAAAGAGGGAGGTGTGACCACTTGGACAACTTCGTCATAAATTGCTTTTTTTGGACTTGTGCTTACTGATAAAAAATAAAAAGCACGCTTGTTGGAAAGTGTATTCACTACTACTGAATTAAGAAGAATAGGGTAATTTTAAACTTTAGAAGTAATTCAATAAAACGGAGTTCAAAGAAATAAATCGAAGGTCTGACTCAGGATTTGCTTTAACTCTAGATGAAAATGGGTTACTGTAGGCCGAATTTGAGTGACGATTTTTAAAGCGCTCAAGTTTGCTGAATTATTTTTTTCTGCAAATTCTAAGCTTATATTAGCAACAAGGGTCTACGAATCTATCTATTTTGAACATAAGACAGATACGAACAACGATTTCGTTGGACACCCAGCGGTCGCTACGCTAAGGAAAATTGGATAAAATGGATCCTTCCGTGTGAGACCTGTAAAGTACACTCAATTTTCTTCTTGTTTTTTTTCTCGCTATGATTAGAGAGGACAGAGGCAAAGACTATTTGCAAAAATGTCATTTTTGTCATGGACCACTAAACCTGTGGTGCTGAATCTATTGATAATAGTTTAAAAGCTATACAAAAATCTTAAAAGTAATAAAAATGAATTTATACAAATGAGTGAGAACGTTGAGTTAGAGCGCATGTTCGGTCAGCAATTATATTTTCTGGGTCATTTTCCTTTCGAAGCGTTTCAACCGCTGTATTTTGTTTTAAATTTGGAAAACAACGGATTGGGGGTGTGCCGGTGCTATGATTTCACCGATCATAGTGATAAAAAATTGAGATAATCCTTCCGAGAACACATATATCGGTAAGGCTATGCATACCGCGTTCCGTGATGAATTACATGTTTTTTCAACGAGAACAGTGCTCTGTTTCTGTAGTTATTCAATGCATTGAAGTATGCTCTATTGAAATTCAAACAGCAAAATATATAGGATCATCTAAATAGAGAGAAAACGCCGAACATGTGAAATGTTTACAACTTTCAAATTTTTTGGGCCCTGTAACATGCTTCCGGATCCGTCCTCTCTTTTGTTTCCTATTTTAGTAGATGTGAACTCTGATAATATGAATTAAATTTTCACAAGGACGGATCCGGAATAATAGAAAATCGACAATGAAATTTTCTAAGTGGAATATCACAGTTCAAACACAAGTACTGTTCGGTTTCTGGTACCTGGTCGATTGGTATTTCGATCACGTACTAATTATAGGAAATTTTTTTTTAAATCCGAAAAATAACGAAAATAAATTATTGAAAATCGTGGTGGGGTGTCTTTTCTGCGATATCCCACGTCACTTCACCATGACGGGCACTGTCCTCTCTAGCTTTGATATTGCTGCAATATTACAATGAATATCGAAAAATAAACATTTCGGTTACGAGTTTCCGCTCAGCTTGAGGATTCAAAGTCGACAACGATGTTTGTCTTTGCTCAGTTAAAAAATGCGTTTGATAATAGTTAACTATAGTTGAAAAAATAGACATTCCGGTCTCTGTACTATCAGGATGGCATCATACTGTTTGGTCGCAATGTTTGATACCTATTGACTTTGCTGAAAATCAGTGAACGCTATCATTGATTCTACATCACTGATTACCCCATCTCACATTCAGCAGAAAACAGAATTTCAGGAGAGTTGCAGTTTTGCCTGATCCTTCTTACACACCATACTCTTCCCAATTATTTTAATTAGGTTTATTGTCTCACGGAGGCATAATAATTCAGCCAGGGTACCTCATTTTACGCACTCTTTCAAATAGATCGAGAAACACTCCGTGCTCGCCAAGACCGGAGTTCACCACTATAACGGAAACACATATCTGACACGGTCAGAAGCATGCCCGCGGATACCTCTTAAATTGTTATTGTTGATCGTTGAATAAAACGGTAATCTTTTCAATTTGACAACTCGTCGCATTCGATACAGTGATTATTTAAAACGCGATCCGCCTAAGAACGTACGAGGGGGTGGCACAGTATCTGAAAATCATCCCCAGGGGTTCTGAAAATCATCCCCACTTGGTGGTTAGAGTCCCTAGGGATGGGATACACTTCAGCCGGAAAATTAGACCCAAAAGTTGATCTTTGATATTTGAGATCGACTTTTTTCTCTTTGACTTCGACCCCACATGTGATAGACCATTCGATAAAGCATCAAAACATTTGTATTCTGGCACAATTTCAAAAGGTTTGAACTTCACGTTTTCGAGAAATTTGAAAAATAGTGAAAAATAGGAAAAAAATTGGAAAAGTCGAACCTAATGTGAAAAATATGAACGAGGGAATACTGTGGGTATTATACGGCATGAATCTTGCTTTGATTTTGACATGACATTCAACGTCATTTTTCATATAAGGGTCCCCCTTATGTGAAATACGGAGTTGACAGTTTTGACTGCATTTCAACTGAAAAGTTGGCAGAACACAGTCAAATCACTGTATAAATGAATAACAAGAGAAACCATGAAGATAACACATCATTTGTGGCGAAACAAATCTGGCAAAAGATTGATGTGGGCAGGCGGATTCGAACCAACGCCTAAAATTGTTTGCAAGTTTTTCGACAAAAGATGAGGGGAAGGCATGTCGTATCGGATCGGGATATTTTTTATTCAATTCTCCGTACCTTTTCACATATTGTGTGAACTTTTCAGACCCCTGAATCCATTGGAACATGGCGAAATATTTTTTTGAAAAGTTTGCGAGAGCAAATTTTTCATTATTTTTCAAATTTCTCGAAAAATTGAAGTTCAAACCTTTTCTTTTGAAAATTTGCCATAATACAAATGTTTTGATGCTCTATCAAATGGTGTATCACATGTGGGGTCAAAGTCAAAGAGAAAAAAGTCGATCTCAAAGATCAATCGATCTCAACTTTTGCGTTCATTTTTCCGACTGAAGTGTATTCCATCCCTAGGGACTCTAACCAGCAAGTATGAATCCCTGGGGATGATTTTCAGCCACTGTGCCATTTGCGCTCCGGATCGCGACGTTCTTACGCGGACCGCGTTTTAAGAAAAAATGTGCACAGGTTATATTCTCAGTATCACCGGAAAGTCACCGGACACTTTTTCAACCTTCTGTAACTTTTCAGTCAATAGAGTAAATATTCTGAAATTCCTAGGGATGTTAGCAAATATATCTGGACTTCAGGCCATGTGAATGGGATTTTGCAATAACCTGTCTTCTTGCGTAGTGATGACGAAATCGCAATGCATACTTTTTTCGAAAAATCTTTATTCTTTTGTGGATTCATTTCGAGTCACCAAACTTTTTGTACATAGAGACCAACCCGAGGGCTACCTAGAAAAAAAGTTTCAAGTTACTACGACCAGCCTCCAAGGCTTTAGAAATTCAGCACAATGATACTCGAAAATTGACAACTCTGCCGCTAGCGTTGCTAGAGCCTTGCTCTTGGGCTTGAAATGTTTCAAATAATGAGTGTTGATTACCCAGCGAGTATGGTAGCATTAGCCCTTCATTTAGTTTTGGGAACCCGGAGAGTCACTTTTTTTCACTTGACCCAATTTTGAGGTTTCACAGTTCCAAGGGTGATTTTCGAAAATTCATGGTTTCGGTTCAGGAAAGTTCTACTACTACTCAATTACCGATGCTCAACTTTTTAGATCGTATGGATAACTCTCCGACCTGTGCCGAATTGTTTACGGAAGCATACTTTCCATACAAATGCTAGCCTATCCCACATTCGCCCCAAGTTAATGTTCATATTTATCTATGTAGCGGAGCTGAAGCTCTGAAACTTCTCGTAGTTTGTAAAGATAATATGTGCGTATGGTTGACGAAGTTTGAGCTCGATCGGACATCTTTGAAAAAATCGAATATGGGGGAGACTTGCATTTGTATGGAAAGTATGCTTCCGTAAACAATTCGGCACAGGTCGGAGAGTTATCCATACGATCTAAAAAGTTGAGCATCGGCAATTGAGTAGTAGTAGAACTTTCCTGAACCGAAACCATGAATTTTCAAAAATCACCCTTGGAACTGTGAGACCTCAAAATAGGGTCAAGTGAAAAAAGTGACTCTCCGGGATCCCAAAACTAAATGAAGGGCTAATGCTACCTCGCTGGGTAATCAACACTCATTATTTGAAACATTTCAAGCCCAAAGTATCATTGTGCTGAATTTCTAAAGCCTTGGAGGCTGGTCGTAGTAACTTGAAACTTTTTTTCTAGGTAGCCCTCGGGTTGGTCTCTATGTACAAAAAGTTTGGTGTCTCGAAATGAATCCACAAAAGAATAAAGATTTTTCGAAAAAGTATGCATTGCGATTTCGTCATCACTACGCAAGAAGACAGGTTATTGCAAAATCCCATTCACATGGCCTGAAGTCCAGATAGATTTGCTAACATCCCTAGGAATTTCAGAATATCTACTCTATTGACTGAAAAGTTACAGAAGGTTGAAAAAGTGTCCGGTGACTTTCCGGCGCTACTGTATCAACAGTGGACTATTTGAAACTCCTCAATTTGCTTGAAAGACCAAAAACCGATTTTCATCTAAAGTTAGATTTTCACTTGCATTTCTTTATTTGATGCATAGCATCTTAGTGCTTAAATTTGTGTGTTATCCCAAACTTAGCCTACATTGTCCACGTCTTCACCTGCTTCTAGATATTTCACCTTCACCTCAGCTTCGAATTCCAATAAGTTTCGCGAATAGAAACTGTGAATAATTCTCTGCGGAAGTATCCCCCCCCCCCTCTCTCCTCTAACAATAGAATATCTCGATAGATGGAAGGATCGTCCTTCTCTCCCATCTGATTCATCTTTTATCCAAATATCGTCCATCCTCTCTTTCAATCCTTTCAATCTTTCCATCTCATCTATCTTAGTTCTTCCCTCTCCTCGATCAAAGGGAAGATTCCTCGTTCAATCCCCTCATATACACAAAAACAATGCAAAAACTAGGAAAAGAAAGGAAATAAAAATGCGGGAAAACATGGTTGCACAGGGTGGGGTTCGCTCGGGACTAGAATCGAATCAATGCAGAACAATTTATCGATGGTATGATTGGCCTGTTATCGCACATTCTGAGTGCTGAGCTACCTTTCTCGACCGAAATTGGTGATTGTCATCAGCAAGACGTTCTTGCCTCACATGGAGAATATCAAATTACGGCATTTAGTCATTTTTTATCACGGGAACCCGTTGAGACTTAGTGCAAAGATCAGTGAGGTTTTAACTATAATTTCTCATTGAAAAAAATGTTTAAGAAATACATACGAGTTGCACGAGCATTCTGCTCGTGGAACTCGTATGTATCCAAGCTGCTGGGTCACACAAGCAAATAGTTAATAATTTTTTTTTCGGGCAATTGTGGTCCAATACCAGTGTTAGAACAATCACTATCTAACGAAATCAAATCAGGTGAGCAAATCGTGGTTTTGAGTAATCAAATACCTCAGGGTTGATGCATAAATGATATTCAAGTAAATTTTTGGACGATTTGACCGTTTTTAGTCTATTTGAAAAAAATCCGAGTTCTAAAACTCGAATTATCAAGGGTCCATTTCTGACTTCTTTTACTATATCGAGCCCGCTTTTTGAGTCGAGCCTAGTAAAAATCTGATTTTTTGGGGTCTATTGCTTCATGATAGGGACTACAACTTGCCAAAAAATTGGAGAACATTTCTTCCATTTATAAAAGTTATTCAGTTTTTTCACAAAAGCAACGGCCCTTCATCGCTCGCAAAACAAGGAATGACTAATTCATATTTGGAGGTTGTTTTTTTTTTTTTTTTTTTAATTGGAGGTTGTAGAGGAGTCTTTCCTCTACATTTTCCGCTTTTTAAAAAGTCTCTAGCTCAATTTTGAGCCAACTTATGACCATTTTTTAATCGTTTTATCATAGGACGTCTTCTTTGATACGGACGTATTCGAAAATGAAATTTTTAAAAATATTCGGCCAACGCAGCCTGAAAGAGCATCTTTCGAAGTACTTTGTGTAATTTTTCCAGAATTTTTGGAGCATGCCAATCCCTAGGATCGCATGTCCTCCAAGCTGCTCGATTTGCTCACGATCCCTCTCATATGCATTTTGTCAGCCGATACACTATGAAACGTGGCCCGGATTTTTGGGTTTTTTTCATTAATTCGATTGCACGAAATGGACGACACCTAAAATGTATTCTGCTTCTGAAACCGCTCCCACCTAGGAATAGGTATCACTGTTGACTCCCACAAAGGGTATGTTGTCTAGGGAAAATATGTAGACTTTTTCATCAGAAGCTTTGTGGCAACGAGGTTATAATATCTAGGGCGGATATTTTGTCCTCCGTTTGAGTTTTCACTATTCAAAAAATTGCCTCAATCAAGCTTGAATGGAGGTTCAGAGTAATTCAAAAAATGGGAAAGTACATCATGATTTGGCGAATAATATGACACTCAATTTGTAACACAGTGATTACGAAATCAGGACTCGAGAAATCAGGGAACAGATGAGATTGAATCACCCATTATTCTTTTGTGCATTACAAAACTATTCGTGCATATAGACCAAAGCGAGGAATGCCCAGAAAAATGTTTCAAGTTGCTAAGACTGAGACTCTGCTAAGACTCTGAAAATTTAAAGTTGAAAATTCGCAACTATGCCTCTAGCGGTGCTAGAACATCGTTCGAATGCATAAAATGATTTATGCTATGATGATCCTGAGAATATAATCGCATTTGCCCTTATCACATCAAAACGTCACTTTTCACATATGCATTTTTGACAGCCGATACACTCTAAGAAATGTGACCCGGAGTTTTGGTTGTTGCGTGAATTCGGTTGCTTGTATATAAGGAGGGGCAAAGCGGCGTTGCGGTAACCTTAAAGTACTTTATCAGATAAGCAGCTTCAAATATTGCAAAAAAACGAGAGAGTGTGTGAAATCGAGAGGTTTTGCAAAAGTTGAAGGAGCTTCAACTCTTACGACCATAACGTACTTTAGGGTTACCGCAACGTCCAATTCGCCCTCCTTATATGCATGAGGAGTTTTTCCAGCTTTTTGAGTGTTTGGAAATTTTTTTCAGACAAAATTTTAACGAACGCACGCTCACTCTTAAAGTGCACTTTCACGCTGAGGTTGATATTCCTAATTTTCATTCTAGACTATCTACAATTCTGAAACTTCGAATAGAATAAGAGGATGATGTAGCCCGGCTAGTGGCGGATTTTGAACCCAATTGGCTTTTGAATAAACTCAATTATAGGATGACCACGCATTTAGAGAGAGAGAAAGTTGAGGGGGAGGGGAAGAGAAGGGCCTTATAGATGTTAGTCGATTGAACCTCACCGCACTCCAAGAATCCCGCACCAGGTGCTTCTCTATCAACAGAGTGTGCACTCTGGATATTGGGCTCCAGGAGCAGTAACGGAGTCTTGGCAATCGATGTGATGAGAGGGAATGTGGACGGGCACTGCCGAATGGGCAGGATGAAGAGGGAGAATGATGGTTAGTAAAGATGAGTGGGGATAGATAAACTGGGATAAAGTCGCGAAAGCACGAAAATCGGCGCCTGATTTTGGCGCGAAAACAGGAAGCAAAATCGAAAATCGGGCATGACCCATGCATGAAGGGGCGTCAAGGTCGTGATGATATCAATAATCCGATAATGTGAATTGAGAAGATAGGAAAAAACGCGGTGTTAATCCTAATCAACGGTAAAAAATTGTTATTGCGGCGCAGCAAAAATCCCCTGCCCATTCCCTTCACTGCGGCGCAACAATTCCACAATTGTTTAGCCAACCCTACTCAAACCCTCACAAATGACACCCTCACTATTGTTCTTCTTGAAAAAAAAACCTATCCTCTTCACCAATCGACCAGCTATGCCGGTGGGATTGTGAGAGATAGAAGGGGTTACACCTCAAGCGAATAGTTCAATGAACGAACGGTTCATGGAATTACACGCAAAACAACAGCAACTTGAACTTTTTTTTTCTAGGTAGCCCTTGGACCGATGTCTATGCACAAAAAGTTTGGTTAGTTGGAAAAAATTCCAAAAAGAATAATGAATTTTCGAAAAAGTAAAAGTTGGTTGCGCAATTATTGATTTTTCCCCGAGATTCCGTCCGTTATATGTGCGTCGTAGTCTTCAATAGATTATCTCTCTAATGAAAAAGGTTTCAAGTCGATGTCTGCACTAGTTCGAAAGTTACAGACGACAACAATTCGGGCGTTATGTTAAGTAATTAGCTTTATTAAAATAGCACATTTCAAACAAAAGATAAAACGAATCCGTTTAAATTAGAGGTTATCTCCTCTTCTCTAATTGAATATGGATTTCCTACTGGGGCCTCATAATCAATTCCATCTTCGTTCAAATCTGAACTTCGATTATACCCCTTCGCCAATCTCCTATTCTCACCTCAAATCTTCTCTCACTCGATTTAATTTTGAAATGGCGGAATATCCATGCAAGAATAGTCCTCTCCTCCATCAATGCGAATCTCAAATGCAATTTCTTCCCATCTCCACTTCATCTCAATACATTTACCTCTGACCAATGCAGTTTCTGCTACCTGCCGAGAATGGAACGAAGGAATATGCATGACGCGCAGAGTTCTCGGCAAGAAATCTGCTTAATGAAAGTGAGAAAGAGGGAGAATACGTTAATTAACCTCTCGGGACGGAAGACTTCAGGATCGTCCCAGTGATTGGGATCACGATGAGTCAGATAGATATTGAGGAGAATATGAGTACCCTTGGGAACCATCTGGAATCCATTAATCAACAATAATCATAACCAACAAGAAACATGTCCGTTCAGTTCTTGATCCTCTCCCAACTCTCGCATAATGATAGGCACAGATGGAAAGAGGCGTAGAGACTCCTCAATGGATCAATGGTATTTACAATCTATCCATCTATCGACTACTTTTACATACCTTAATGCAACACTCCAGGTACTTTAGCTTTCCCAAATCATCCACCGAAATCTCGTCACCCACAAAAACGGAGCCGATCTCTTCATGAATCTGTCTCTGAATCGGCAACATTACTTATTCGCAAATCATGCATTCATTTTCACAACAAAAAGGATAAACAATGTGTGATAGTATATGACTTGTCCAATTGTTACCTGTACATTCTCATCGTTTCCAATAAGATGGAGTGCCCAGGTAAGGGCAGTTGCAGTCGTATCGTCTCCCTCGAATATGAACATATCCACCTCGAAGTATACAAATCAATCCCAACATTCTCACAAAAGAGATTAAACGCGGACGACCAAATTCGACCGAAGAAAGAGAGCACAAACTTCCGGTTGAATGTCCTGCCATTCCATTGAACCCTCATTCCACATATGAAGAAGTAGATCGAGAAAGGCGAGCCTTCCCTCTAATCTCCATTCCCTCGCACGCATTTCTCCCAGTCTTTCATTAATGACTCTCAAAACCTTCCATTACTCTACTCGTACTACTCCCAATTACAAACTTCCTAGTGAATCCATGGAGTATGTCGAGGCATTGCTGGTGTCTAGTGCCTTCACTCGTTCTCAGCGCTCCTTTATTATTGGCACGTCCACCAAGGGCTTACCGATTGAAAATAAATTCGCTCCAAGTTAGGGGATTTTTTGTTCGATTTTGGACGATTTCGTTGATATCCGCAATGGCTCGAACGTATTCACTGTCCTGTTGATTCTTGTAAATATTTAGAATGGACTTGACGCACACCGTTTCCTGCTGTGCATTCACTGTTTTGCCCATCGAAGTCTCGCAGATTGCATCCAGTGCACATAATGAAATCGTGTGAAGAACTTCCATTCGAGTCCTGTTCAAATATTTCATAAGTATACTAAATTTAGATCGAACTTACATTTCTGTACTTTGATTCATCTTCCGAATAAGGATTCGAGCATGATGATTGAAGATAGGAAGGAAATCTTTGAGGATGTCATAGTGAAAGGTAGGAGTGAGCATCTTCCGACGAGGACGCCACTCTTTCTTCTCACTTAAATATCGTCCAATGATAATTTGAAAAAAAGATATTCGAAAATGGTTTGAAAGTAGATAAATGAGATGCTGTTTGAGTATGTGATACCTCGTAAGAAGAGAGAGTCCCAGCCAGGGATGGAGTAAGTCGTATGCGAATCCCTTATTTAAATGCTCCCTCCTTGTCACTATCTTTTCAATCAACTCTGGAGAGTACAGCATCAGTGCAGGGTTGGGACCGAGCCAGAATAGGCA
>LS516596.1:495787-540758 GCA_900490845.1 Pristionchus japonicus
TGATTTGAAGTGGAGCAGAACTGTGATCGAATGGACCCCGCGAGGGCCTAGAAGAAAACGTGGAAGACCCCAAGCGAGATGGAAAGACCTCTTCATGCGAACTATCGGACCCACTTTCTTGAGACAAGCAAGAAGCCAGAAGTGGCCTGCCATGCACATCAGAGCCTACTCTTGATAAATGTGTTAAAATCCAAATCCATCATTGCGCCCTCCAAAAAGGCTCGTTTTACCCTTGTTGGAAAGCTCTTATCAACTCACAACATATCAAAAATTTGCGAATGTGTTTTGCCTCGTTTTCGAGAAACTTGCGCTCATGGTACGAGCAAAAAAATTAAATATCGAATTTGCATATGAGCGAATGAAACAATTTATGTACCATTCAACATTGCTTTCTCATGACAATCAAACGTCAGAGTGAGAGAGGGATCGTCCTCTCTCCCTTATATACCCAGTGATCGCAGGCTTCCGATTTCGAGGCTCAGGCCAGAAGCTCCGATCCAGCCTAGACAGTTTATCAAGGGGAGCTAATTTACAGTCAATGCACTTCTGAACTCGCTGTGATTATATAAGTATGCAGATATATATATCATAAGCGAATATCGGGAAGACATATATCGATCAATTTTTAAAGATTTCGGCGCTACTTCAGTTCGCCGGACCAACTCCCTCTCATTCCACCGCTCTGCCCCTGTGTAGAAGGTAGAGGAGAATGAGAGGGAGGTAAGGGAGTGAGAGGCTGGAACGGCGAACTGAAGAAGCGACAATATTTCGCTTCAATCAGACTCAATAGACATAGTTGAAAACTCTGACAATTGAAAATATTCAAAACTAGATCAAACGCCCATTCGTTTGACTGCAATGTGAATAGGGACGGAGGCGAGAAATTTTTGAGCACGAAAATTGGACTACACCCCATGGCCTGGCACAGCTCAAAAAGGTCGAATGCCCCAAAGTATGCGATTTGGGGTTCTCGAGGGTGCTGATGATGAGGGAGACTTTCAATTTCCATATTGGGCCTCCGTTGGCTCCAGACGACGTCTTGTCGAAATCGGTTTTTGCAATGCTACTCAGCCCTCATGATCGCTAAAATTATGTCAATGTGGCCCCAGGGGTAGAATTGAGTGCTGATCACGCTTATCAATTTCATTTTCCACGAATTTCAAAAATAATTTTTAAAAACGGAAGTTTTCGCAGAAGCCCGTGCAGGCAGAGTGACCAACATAGATCGATCGGGCTTGACGAGAGGAATTCAAATCTGTGTTCAACAAATCCGAAATAGACCTCCCCGTTTTCAATTGGGGAGTGAGATAGTGAGCCGAAATCACGGGTGGAATCGCACGTTTCCCACTTGTTTACACGGTGACCTCTTCCCACCTTCCTCCTTTGCCCGTCTCTCCCTTGATCTACCTCGAGTCTCACCTCTCTGCCTGTCTGCGCTCTCTCGATTCCCCATTCTCTCTCGCCTCGTCCCTCACAGTCGAAAACCCCAAATCGCATACTTTGGGGCATTCGACCTTTTTGAGCTGTGCCGTCAAGAAAGTACTTCTTATCGAATTTCTCGAAATAGGCTCTGAGTACATCCTATAAAATTCAAATCCATATTTCACATCGTACGAGACAAAAACGAAAATTGTACTCAGAGCCGATTTTTAGAAAATGAATTTTAAAAAGCAAACTACCGTAACCCATCCTTAGTTCATTCTCGCGTTAATTGAAATCGTCGTTATTCACATTTTTCTGTGCTGTTGATTATGGTTTAGTCGACGAGAGAGCGACGAACAATCCCAAACATGCAAAAAACTGAACGTAAAGAGTGATTGTCAATTTTGAGGTATTTCAGTCTGCGATATTTGATAAAACCGTTGGCCGGCGATGCGCTTCGCTTGGACTCAAAAGCGTCGGACTTCGTACTTCCTTTCTTTATTGTTTTTCCTCTCTATTTTGAAATACAAAATTTAAAACTCGAAATGGGGGTAGGGTGGGCTCCCGTTTGATCATAAATACGTACATTGTTTTACTCATCTGTGAAAACCGCCATCGTCCCTAAATGTGAATGCCAAATTGAATGGTGCCTGAATTGTTTCATTTGGTCGATAAGGAGCTGAGAAAACCAAGTGTGTCATTCTGACCCGCGCGAACTCATCCTAAATCCCTCGGTTTACAACCTCACTCACAGGTGAATCATAAAACCGACTCTGACCCGAAAGGCGACTCGACGACGCGTTTTCTCCACTCTAATCACTTGTTCGAAAATAAATCATTATTTTAAGCATAATTTTCAATGCACAAAACTATTCGTTAATACAGACCAGTGTGAAAAATACCCAAAACAAATTTCAAGTTACTCCGACTATTCTCCTTAGCTCCAGAAATTCTGAAAATTTACGGTTGAAAATTCACAACTCTGTCTCTAGCGGTGCTAGAACATCGTTCGAATGCATGACATGATTCTTGCTACGATTGTGGATCATCCCTGAGAATATAATCGCTTTTGCCCGAAGAACATGAAAGCGTCACATTTTAACATATGCATTTTTGACAGCCGATCCACTATGAAACGTGGCCCCGATTTTGGGGGTTTCGTGAATTCGGTTGCTTGTGTATGTACGAAGGGGTTTCAAACTTCTTAGAGTCCGTAAACAGAGCGAATTTTTTGACCGAGCCTAGACATACATAGCTGCACGCAGCCTTAAATATTCCTATATATAAATATTCCTCTTTTTTAACTAAGCCTAACGCCATCGGGAAATCCCGGAAAAAAGAAGCGCGGCTAGACATACAACGGTTGCAGAATGTTCAAGACATTAGTAGGGGCTATATTAGTAGTAGTGGGCATTAATAGACATTAGACATTAATAGTAGTGGACGTTAGTACCGAGGAGAATTTTAAGTGAATATAAATATACTTTGAAAGAATTTAGCAGTGGTTAAGAGGATGGCCGTGTCACTCGAAACGCATAGACTCGATCCCCGCCATGGAAAAAAATGTTTCACATGAATTTTAGCATTTTTAGCATGTTTCTGGAGCATCGGAGTGGTTCATTAAGCATAATAGGTGGCGCGGATGGTAGGGCTGTCTAGCAAGCAGAAGGCGGTGGATTCAGATCTCTCGAGCGCAAAATCAATTCCCAAGAAAGACATTAGTAGCGGCTATATTATTAGTAGTGGACATTAGTGGGTATTAGTAGACATTAGTATCGACGAAAATTTAAGTCAATAGAAATATAATTTGAAAGAAGTTAGTAGTGGTTAAGAGGATGGTCGTGTCACCCGAATCGCATGGATTCGATTCCTGCCATGGACAAAATGTTTCACATGCTTTTTAGCATGTTGCTGGAGTATCGGATAGTGGTTCCTTAAGCATAATAGGTGGTGCGGATGGTAGGGGGGGGGGCGCTGTCTAGCAAGCAGAAGGCGGTGGATTCCGATCTCTTGAGCGCAAAAGATTATCCCTCCCTTCCTATATCACTTTTTTTTTCAAAAAAGCGAGAGCAGGGGCACTGAAAGCCATACAGACTGCTTAATCAAATCATTTTTAAACGAAGATGGGGTGGGTGGATCAAGAGGGGCCCAGGATACAACGAAAGAGTAATGTGGGAACGGTGGGCATCAATTGTTTTTCTAACAGATCCTTGATTAGGCAGAGAGAAAACATTCTACTAGAACGAGTATCAATCAGGACAGGGAAGGACGCTGGGGGAGAAAGTGAGCATATAGATGCTGACAGAGCGCATTACAAATTATAATTTTTTAAGGGAAGAGGATAAGCATGCAATGGGGAGAAAATCGTGGAACTCGTGGGGGGAAACACTGAGCTAATATTACGGTTTAATATTTACTTGGCGCACTCGCTCTCCAAATCTTTGGAAATCCCCATAATTGATTTTATTCAAAAGGCAATTAGGCTCAAAATCCGCCATTTACAGGGTCACATCATCCTTTTATTCTATTCGAAGTTTCAGAATCGAAGATAGTCTAGAATGAAAATTAGGAATATTAACCTCCGCGCGAGAACGCATTTTGAGTGTGAGTGTGCGTTCGTAAAAAAGAAGCAGGAAACATTTCCAAACACTCTAAAAAGCTGGAAAAGCTCCTCATGCATATACTAGCAACCGAATTCACGCAAACCCCCAAAATACGGGCCACGATTCATAATGGATTGGCTGTCAAAAATGCATGAAGTCGGCGTCAAAAGTCATTGCGCATTTTTGCAATCGTCTGTAACTTTTGAACCAGAGCAGATACCGATTCGAATCATTTTTTATTCGATTGATAATCTATTTGAGAATACGACGCACATATTACGAAGTCTCGGGAAAAATCAATAATTGCCTAGGGATGACGTAACCAACATGCACTTTTTCGAAAATTCATTATTCTTTTGAGAATATTTTCCTACTCACCAAACTTTTTGTACATACAGGGTGTCTCAAAATTATTGAGACTTTTGGCTCACACTTTGAGAATTTTATATAAAACTACGTAATCAAAGCGACTCAGTCTCTTGTTGAGCGTTCATACAAGGAGACTGAGGGCTACAACTATGCGAGGTTTTAAGTTGCTAAGTGTTCTCGTTGAGTTGCTGTAGATCATAAACTCAAATTTTTTATGTTCGGGATGATGAGTCTCAAGTCCGTCACTTCAACATGACTTCGCTCTAAAATATTTCTAGCACTCATTTCATGTCGAATCTCATTTGGAGTTTTTTGTTAGTTAGCTTTATAGTTTGTGCAGATTTTGGACAGTTTCCCAAAACATCAACCCGCCGTTCAAAAATGTTTAAAAAATTTAAATGTAAATTTGACTCGTCGGTACACAATTAAATTATTCCGGAAACAGTGGCTCAGCCGATAAAAATACACAATAAGTGTGAGTAGCGGAAGACACGGCGTACCAGTTAACATGCCTAAAATTTCTCAATACTTTGGTCCAAGAAAGCAGCTTTTGAAATACTGAGAAATTCGAAAAGTCTCATGTTTTGGCCTCTTTAATGTGTTCATGCGATTTGATCTTGTACATCGCTCAATAGCCCGACTCTAAAGTGAAGCATGTTATTAAGTTGCTCTAAGGATGTGGTGTCTACACCATGTGTTTTAGAGCCGCTTCACTACTGGTTAAAGAATACCGTCCATCTGAAGTTGGATGACCAAGCGGCAATCGCGTTTCAGAATCACCATTCTTTGAAATAGTGTATCTAACGGCAGGATTGCTAGGCGCCCAATCAAATGCGATAATGCTTTTGTACTAGGGTGGCATAAGAAGTGGAAGTGGCTTAGGAGTGTGGATGCTGATTTCTCAGGAGATCTGATCGAAAGTTCGAGTCTCAATAATTATGAAACACCCTGTAGACTCCAGTGCATGGGCTACGCAGGAAATAAGTTTCGATTTACGGAGAGCTCTCTCCATGGCAGCAGAAATTCGGCAAAAATGAGCCCGAATATGCGTCTCTGCTGCTAGCGGTGCTAGAACCTTGTTCTACGGCTCAAAATGCTTGTAATAATGAGTGTCAATTATCCTGTGAGTTTGGTAGTATTTGGCCTCCGTATGTCCCCGAGTCACGAAAAAGTCACTTTTTCACATGTCTGTTTTCGGCAACCAATGCACTCTATGGAACGCGAACCGAATTTTTGGTTTTCGCGCGGATTCGGTAGATGATCCATGGAAGTAGCGGTTCTCAACTTTTTGGAATATTTGGACATCTGTCCGTGCTGTCGCGATTTTTCAAAGATGGCAGACTCACTCCAAAAATGATCGCCCGTCCAACCATCAAAATTCATAAATGTCTTCCCGACAACCAACAGTTCTGAAACTTCGTGTAATATCCAAACATTTCAAAAATTTGAGAAGCGCTTCTTCCATGGATCATCTACCGAATCCACGCGAAAACCGAAAAATCGGATCACGTTCCATAGACTGCATTGGTTGCCAAAACACATATGTGAAAAGTGGCTTTTTCGTGACTCGGGGGCATACGGAGGCCAAATACAACCAAACTTGGAGGAATGTTAACACTCATAATGACAAGCATTTTGAGCTGAAGAACAAGGTTCTAGCACCGCTAGCAGCAGAAATACGCATTTTTGAGCTAATTTTTGATGAATTTCTGCTGCCATGGAGAGAGGTCGCCGCAGCTCAAAACTTTTTTCCTGCGTAGCCCATGGACTGGAGTCTATGTACAAAAAGTTTGGAGAGTCGGAAAAAATTCTCCAAAGAATAAAGGTTTTTCGAAAAAGTACATGATGGTTATGTCATCACTAGGCAATTATTGATTTTTTTCCCGAGACTTCGTAAATATGTGCGTCGCAGTCTCAAATAAAATATCAACCGAATAAAAAAAAGATTAGGGTAGGTATCTTCCCTGGTTCAAAAGTTACAGACGATTGAAAAAATCCGCAATGACTTTTGACGCCGACTGTATGTTAAAACGTGACGCTTTCATGTGTTACGGGCAAAAGCGATTACATTCTCAAGATCATCCACAATCATAACAAGAATCACAAGCGTTGATTCTCATTTCTCTGGTTCAATCCATCGCCCTCCTATCGGAGGAGAAGGAGGGGAGCATTTGCCCCCGCGGACTTGGTCTCTGTAGAGGAGAGGGGAGAGAGGAATGCAACGAGCCGGGGATCTATAGAAGTGCTCTTTAACATAACACATATGATAAGCAGAAGGTGCTTTTCTAGATATATGGCGGCTCTAAAATGTGTGTTCAATTTTCCTAAATATCTGCAGCCGTAGAAAATGGTCGCAGCAACATCGAACTTTTATTTTCTAGCTTACCCTTGATCCGGGTTATATACGCAAAAAAATTTGTGAGCCGTAAAACATCCACAAAAATTTTTTCTCGAACATGTGAGCATGGGATTGCGACATGACTATACAAAAATAAGGGATTATTGCGAAATCGCAATCATATTATCTGAAGCCCTGATAAGTTTGCTACCAACTCTAGGCATATCAGAATTTTCCCCTTCATAACGGAAGATTTGCACAAGATATGAAAAGGTGGCCAATGATTGATCACCGACAGTACGTAAGCGCTGACTTGGTACAGGATGCGCCAAAATTATTTGCCCATCTTTAATTGAGCACAGCTCCACCAAACCAAGTTGAATTCGCTGCTAACACTCTTAGCACTAGTTCAGAGGATTCAAATTTTGACTTTTATTCGGTTCTCGGTCGATTACCAGTCTCGTGACATAAGCCTAAACATGATCAACTCGACAGGGACATTCCCGCATGTTTTCACAACTTCGACCCACCGATACTCGTAAAAGCTTAATCTTTCTGCTCTCATACGGTGCCCGTAGTAAGGTCATGCTTCCTAGGAGCGATTAGGTAACATCATATTATGGTCAGCATCCAGAGCGTTTAAGGAACAGTGTTTATCCAACCCTCAGTCGAAAATGAAAACGAACGACTTTTTTTCATTTTTCACGATTATTTTCAAGCTTCTTTTCGATGACTCGCAGTATTGGTTTCATTATGAGATAATCATCAATATGCCTCCTTTGGTTGGTATGGTTTGAGCGGATTTCAAGGGCGTGTCATAATCGATGGATGCTAAATGTGCACAATTGGACCCCTCCCCGCAAGAGACGCCTAGCCAGAAGATGGAGAGATGATTTCGTCAAAGCAGCCGGCCCTCAATTCATGCAAATCGCAAGACACGATCGAGCTCAATGGAGAACTCTCATGACAACCCATCTCCGTAACACCCACTGAATCAGCTGATAAAGTTGTTTAAATGTATAAAAAAATGCCTCTTTTGCTCGGCTATTCCTGCTGTTAAACGGAGTTGATTAGTTGTCTACTTTTAATGACATTGAAAAGTGGCACGCTGAATTTTTCAATTTTTTCGCTCTGAAAATATCAGATGCAGTTTGATGGCCATAGCAACTTTGACTGTGCATATACCTCTAGAAAAAATTACAGAATAATTCAACGGCGGAGTTTGTTGTAGCAATTTTTAAGGGCAAATTTCCAAAGGGTACAATAATTGGGCCCATAATTTTTGCGCACCCTGTAAATATAACTCAGGTGCGTCAATTGACTTCAAAAATAAACAAGTGAGCGCTTACTTACAGGCGGTCATAAGTCATTGGCCACCTTTTCATATCTTGTGCAACTCTTCCGTTATGAAGGGAAAAATTCTGATATACCTAGAGTTGGTAGCAAACCTATCAGTGCTTCAGATAATATGATTGCGATTTCGCAATAATCCCTTATTTTTGTATAGTCATGTCGCAATCCCATGCTCACTTGTTCGAAAAAAAATTTTGTGGATGTTTTACGGCTCACAAATTTTTTTGCGTATATAACCCTGATCAAGGGTAAGCTAGAAAATAAAAGTTTGAGGAGACCAAGTCCGCGGGGGCAAATGCTCCCCTCCCTCTCCTCCGATAGGAGAGCGATGGACTGAACCAGAGAAATGAGAATCAACACTTATATACTTTTAGGAGGAATGAAAATGGAGAGTGTGAGAGAATGTTATTTTTGAGAGACATAATCTTGTTTGGGCGAGTGATTTAATTGAGTTACGAGTAAATTGCTTTCATTCCCACTCATTCTTCCGCGCTACAACCGTGCGGAGCACGCCGATTGAGGAAAAATGAGGGGAGAGTGGAGCGAGGAATACAACGGGCCGGGGATCTATAGAAGTGCCGACTAGCGAATTCTAAAAAATAGTCAACGAACTTGCGGAAGGGTATGATCTCCTTCTTCTCCATCACATTAGCGAGACAATACATTTAATAAAAATTCCTCTGATAGCTGAAGCGACCTCGCTAGTGTTCTTGAAGTGAACACGAAGGTCTGATCCCTTGGCCTTGCACGATTTCGTGCCGATATTATAATGAATCCTCGTCATTGTCGAGGTTTACCTGAAAGCTATTGATAAAATATACAAACTTTAATAACTAAACAATAAGTGCATGAACAAATAATCGAACTCATAATCAAATAATCTAGTTCATCGCAAGGAAGAGACGACGGGACACGATTCATGAAAGAAAGGCGAGGTACCTCTGGGTACCTCGTCTTCTTCCATGAATAGTGCTCCACAACAGGAATTTTGCGACAATGAACAGGAATTTTGCGACAACGTCTAAAGAAAAAAGAAAGAAGAAGCGAACTTTTTTTCGAAAATTCGAAAACAAAAATTAGAAAACACGGATCCTTCCGTGTGAGACCTGTACAGTACACACTCCACTCTACTTTTTTCTTTGTTATTTGTCGCTTTGTGGTTGCATGCAATATTGCAATGAATATCGAAAAATGTTTAAATGAATACAGAAAAATTATTTTTCGATATTCGGTTATGAATTTCCGGACAGCTTGGGGATCCAAAGTCGACAACGATGTTTGTCTTTGCTCAGTTTAAAAAAATGCGTTTGATAATATTAGGGTGTCCGGAAAGTCCTTTGAATTTTTTTATTATCTCAACTCTTTTCAAACTAAATGGAGAAAGTTGACGCTCACTAGAATGAGGGATGGCTGCTCTATGATTTAGTGCATTGAAGTAGCGAATTTGTGATACTTCGAGTAAACTACACAAACTTATGTGAAGTGGTTTGTAAAAAGTTTATTTTCATTTTTTGCCAAATCTCGCTACTGCTTCGAGGTGAAATTAGGTAATTCAGCTCATCCGATTATGCGGCCGACAAAGAGCCAAATGGGTGCAATTCTGTACTCGCGAACACCATTGCATCATAACTACGAAAAAATCTTAAAATACAGCATTTGATATTTTTTATCAAAACCCTGGAACTTCAACTAGCGATTTACAAACTACCATTTGTTAAAACACCTGAAGGCCGTATTATCAAAAAAAAAGTTTGGGGAATAACGGATGTGTTGAAAGCCTGAAAAATTGAAAAGATCTCTAAAAGTATAGAAAATGGTTTTTTCATGTAAACTTGAACTTCCTTGCTTCACCCCTTGAGATAAATCAAATATTAGTGCTTCAAAATTGAGATCTCAGCCACACTTTATTATGCAAACAACCGCCGCATTCGATTGTTATGCATTGTCCAGTTACAAAATTTGAAAGACACCGCTGAAAAATCGACTTATTCGAGTATTGCATCATTCTTATGAAATCAATTCAAATTTATAAGGTCGGAAAAAATTCTCCATCCACAGTCTTACCTTACGCTAATCACATCATCTATCTAACGTGCAGGGTCAGCTCGAAAACATTTTTCGAAAAAAAATTCAAAAGACTTTCCGGACACCCTATTAGTTAACTATAGTTGAAAAAATAGACATTCCGGTCTCTGTACTATCAGGATGGCATCATACTGTTTGGTCGCAATGTTTGATAGCTATTGACTTTGCTGAAAATCAATCAACGCTATCTTGATTCTACATCACTGATTACCCCATCTCAGCAGAAAACCAGAATTTCAGGAGAGTTGCAGTTTTGCCTGATCCTTCCTACACACCATACTCATCTCAATTATTTTAATTAGTTTTTTGTTTCATGGAGGCATAATATTCATTTTACGCACTATTTCAAATAGTTCGAGATTAATTAACACGCCATGCTCGCCAAGACCCGAGTTCACCACTATAACGGAAACACATATCTGACACGGTCAGAAACATGTCTGCGGAGACCGCTTGACTTGTTATTGTTGATCGTTGAACGATAATATTTTCAATTTGACAACTCGTCGCATTCGATACAGTGATAATTTAAGAAAACGTGGAACAGGTTATATTTATCAACAGTGGAATATTTGAATGTCAACTCACTTATTTTGAAAGACAAAACCACTGTCTTAGATTTTCACTTGCATTTCTTCTTTAGATGCATAGCATGTTAGTGCTTAAATATGTGTTTATCACAAACTTATCCTAAATTCTAAACCATGTCCACGTCTTCACCTGCTTCTCTTTCACCTTCTCAGCTTCGCATTCCAATAAGTTTCGCGAATAGAAACTGTGAATAATTCTCTGCGGAAGTATTCCCCCCCCCCTTCTCTCCTCTAACAATAGAATATCTCGATGGATGGAAGAATCGTCCCTCTCTCTCCCCCATCTGATTCATCTTTTATCCAAATATCGTCCATCCTCTCTTTCAATCCTTTCAATCTTTCCATCTCATCTATCTTAGTTCTTCCCTCTTCTCGATTAAAGGGAAGATTCCTCGTTCTATCCCCTCATAAACACACTCATTATCCATTCCACCTTCTTCCTCTTCTTCATCGATCCGATCTCCAATCACCTTCTTACGCAATCTTAATCACTCTCGTCTTTAACCTCTCACATTTCAGTCCTGTTCCTTTCTTTAGTTACACCTTTCCATGTCTCAAAACAATTGGTTACAATTCACGAAAATGAGTTGGCCGTGTTTCTGAACTGAATGAGTAGAACTTATCGGATGTTCAGTCGTCTACGTGACTCATTCCTCACCTATCTCATTCAATCTCCGTCATCACATACGCCTTCCCTCCTGACCGCTCTCCATTTCATGTGGTTGCACTCGATACTTTCGACGTGTTTCCGTCTATTTGCAGAGGAAAGAGCGAGCAGGGTATCGGTGGGAGAAGGGGAGGAGAGGGGGAGGGGGAGGGCAGGGAGGGGAGGGGACGAGAACTCGATGGATATCACTATCCATGTCGTTATCTTCGTTGAGAAGAGACAAATAGTAGGGATGAGTTAGTCTTGTTCCTCCCCCCAATCAACTACACTCTTCTTCACTCGTTCAATTGTTCCTCTTCTCTGCAGCTGCTAATATGTTTTTGAAGCATTCCCTTCCTTCCCTCTCCTAACAATGATTTAATTGAACGGGATCAAATATGCGGCACTCCGGACATCTTCTAATATCCCCACAAAAACCTTTTCATTTAGGAAATGACTGAAACACAATTCATTTTCGCCGTATTGTCCGGAAGTTGCAAGAGCGCCAAATATTCTAATCAGCCCCTCCCACCCACCTTGATTCCTCTTCCTCTGCCTCCTCTCTTGTCTCTGTCTTCCATCTAATTCCTTCCTCCAAGTGACAGTTAACACAACTCGTCTCTTCTCCTCTTCCCCTCCTTGAGACGACGTGATTGATAGGACTCCTTCCCCTCTCTCTCACTGAGACGACTTCATTTGTACTCACTATCCTTCCCCTTCCAGTTAGGGATGGAAAATGTTTGCTCTCCTCATTTCGCGTGCTCCATCGCATCTCTGACCGATGAGAGAGTGTGCGAAATGGGGAGAGTATTCTTCATTTGCCACCCCTACTTCCAGTGCTCATGATCAACTACACAGATAAGCCCGATTCTTCCTCAATACCTCTAACCCATCCGTACCTCTCTTCCTACTTGCATCCATCTGAGTCTCTACTAGAATTCGAAGTACTGGTAAACGTCTCTTCATTCCACACACTATCTCACCGGTCAGAGAGATAAGGACGTGTGTTAAATGAAGAGACGGCGACCCGAATTTCGAATTGTAGTCTCTACAGTGAATGGATAGTATATGGCGTCATCGATTCAACGTCCTTCTTTCTTCTTCTTCTTCTTCTTTCCTTCCATCCACTCATATGGGACAGGAGGGAGAGGAAGAGGGAGAGAGAGAGAGAGACAGGAACACAGAATTGGAACGACCAACAAGAGCGTCGAGAGAGGGAGAGGGAGAGAGGGACAAGGATGGAAGTGGGGGTGGACTACCATGATCTTGCCTGTCCAAGTACCCTTCATATCTCACTCCTTCACTCTAGATATCTCCCATCATCTTCATCATCATCCTTCGATGTCACTCATTGTCTCACTACTGGGCACTTCTCCCTCCCTCTCTCCCTCTCCCTCTCTCTTCTCTCCCTCCATTCTCACATCGTTCCTTCTCCTCCTCCCTCCGTTTCTTCTCCTCTTACACTTCAATCGTGATCATCTTATCTCCTCCCCGTCTCTTTAGACTTCGCAGGCCCTTTTATCCCTCCTCCTTCCCCCTCCCGTCCCCTCCCTCTCTACCCCCTCCCCCCCCGTCCCCTCCCTCTCTACCCCCTCTCCATCGTTTTTCCTAGCCCCCTGACTCAGAATACTCGAGTAATGGAGATAGACTGCCTTCCCTCTCTCGTCTCTTCTTTCTCCCTCCCCTAAAAATACGACTACCATTCATATTCCATAATAGGATGTGAATGCAATCCGAAGCATCCCTCTTTTCCCTCTCTCTTTCTCAGACTTCTTCCCATCCGTCCGAGTCATCTTTCACTCTTTCCCTCCTTCTCAAACTTCATACTGTCCTCTTCTTCCCTCTTCTCAAGGTCTTCTATTGTGATTGATACTGTTTGCTTTCTGATAGCACCCATGCTCTCTTTCTCTCTTCTCTCTCACTTCCGATCACATCTCTCCAGTTCCAAATCGTCGTCTCTTCATTTCACACACTCATCAGTTAGAGAGGCGAGAGCTATTCACCTACTCATGATCACTCAGTCCTTCTTCTTCTTTCGTTTCGGCTTCATCTCATCCCATATTTCACCCATTCCATTCCATTATCTACTCATCCCTTTCCCCATCTTCCATTTCATTCATGGGATCACATCCCTTCATGTCAACTCCTCTCCTTTCTTCTCATCTCTCTTCGACTCCTCATCTCCTCATGGGAATTCCCTCATTATCTCCCCGTACTACCATCTCTTTGCTCGTCGTTTTCCTTCGTCGACAGCTCCTTTATAAGCCCAATCACGGTATTCTCCTTCTTCATCCCCTCCTTCTCTTCCTTCAATCCTCCTTCTCTTAGTACTTGTTCAGTCTTCGTGTCTCTATTGTTCCATTCGAACTCTCATGGAAATGGAGGGAGAGGCCTTTCCATCTCTACTACTCTCTGTTCCACTCCATGCCCCTTCTTCTTCCTCTAGCTTTGTTTCAAACATCGTCCGTCTTTCGTCTCCATTTCCTTGCTGTTAGAGTCCGAAATACGGGCCGCCGTCTCCTCATTTCGCACGCTCTCTCGCCTCTCTGACCGAAATGAACTCGAACCCTCCACACTGTCTTCAGATTGCCTCTCCCCTCTCAAGGGAGATTCCACCTCGATCTCTCGATGATCTCCCGATTATCGATTGATTGATTGATTTGATAATGAGAAGAGTCGAGGATGCAACAGCCTCGCTCCATCTCTCCCACACATTGAAAGATGTCGTCCAACGGTAAAATAGTCTTAATTATTCATTAGCTGTTGTATTAGCATTCCATCTTCATGAAAACAGTGAAATAGACGCTGATAAACTCTCTGAATCTTCTCACTATTTCGTTAGGGATCCTAGCTTGACTAGTTCACTGTTTGTGTCCCAATTCCCCGAGGAATTCCACGCCAATTCGTCCGTTTCAGAGGCGTTTTCTGCACTGTTCGAGATGCATTCGACAAGAAATCGGGAAAGAGTTGCACTGTGAAGACGATTGAGAGGGCGACGTATGAAAGGACGATCGGGATTGGGAGGAGAGGTCGGATTTGAACTTTTTTCAGCTGCAATGAATTGTAAGAGAATCGAGAACGATTGCCGTAAAAGGGTATTGGAAGAAGATTATAATTCTGAATTGTACGAGAAAGAATAATGAAACCGTAGGGATGCGCAATCTCTATGCACCTAGGCCTGAGATGGAATAAATACCCGTTACGAACAGAAACAGCTAGCTATTCACGAACACACTGAAAATGAGCTCGAGGTGTTCATGAAACCAGATGGTCGTTCATCATTCCTTCTCTCATCCTCATATGTTTCCGTTCAGAACTGGAGGAGCAATTGGAACTGCAGCTATCGCTCAAACACGATTTCATTCAGGAGGTGAGAAATTGAAGGCTTCAAGGGCTAAATTTATCATGAAACTGCCTGTGGAAATGTTGGTACTTGTGGAGTTCATCGGAAGAATGTCTATTCACCATCCATCCCAGACCACCAACCCTGCAGAAGGAATGAGTGAAACACACCATTCTTCCGGGGAACTCCATTAGTGCCGAAATATGTATCAACAACATGAAGCCTTGTAGTGTTTTGCTTCAAGTATTAAACTTTTTTCTTTGTTTTTGTTTGAAATCGCTGCAACATTTTCTTGGTGATTTGTCCCACCATCTGACCCCATCGACCTCTTCCTTCTCCTCCTTCTTCCTCTTTCCACCCATCGATTCGTCGATCCTTTCAGACAACATCGTTAACGTGTCTCCTCTCCCTCCCTCACTCTGACTGCCGTTCAGATATCCATTACACACAGAAAGAGGGAATAGAATAGGAGTAAGAGGGGGAGGGGAACAGGGGAAAGAATAACAAATCGAGTTGTTTCTCATTAGACAAGTTGTCGGTCCATCACACCTCCTACTTCCTATCCTCATTAATCTCGATCGAGACGGAAAGAAATGGAAGAAACGAAAGAAGCATCCGATAGATCACTCCAACTGACTCACCCTCTGATCTTTGATCTCTCTCCTTCAATCAATGAATCAATCATTTATCATCGATAAGCATTGAAAATATTCAGGATTCGTGGATTTACGAAATGATTACAGAGTGACAAAACCCTGATCTTTGATCTATTCATCATTCCAGATTCTCGGCGTGATCTCAGACGAGGTGGAAGTGCACATAATCCACGAGAAATTGCTCGCATCGGATATCTGCTTTGAGGTATTTTCTCTTTTCTTCTTTCTCTCTTCCAAGTGAATTCGTGAAGAGAACGCGTGGGAATGGGTGAGAATGGGGGACGATGGCTCTCGAGCCATATTTTCGAAATGATGCTGGACAATTTCCGAGGACGCATCAATAAATAGAGGTCGCAATCAAAATTCCTTTTTTTCAGATCGCCTCCCGGACATCGAATGGATTCGTGTATTCAGAGGCGGTTGCGAGGTAAGACGAAAAGGCATGAATTTGAAGGGAGAGACTACTCATTACGATATCAGACAGCCCCTAGGGATGAGAGAAGAAGATAAATAAGCTACTGGTCAGACTGTTGTCTGTACGAGTATTGACGAATATTGAAATAGGGAATTATGTAGGCACTGTGTTAAAATATATTTTAAAAATGACAAATAGCCATGGGCATGGTGAGGGAAGAGGAAAAGATTAGTGTCATAAAATTGCCAAAAATAATGTGCTGATCTTCTGCCTTTCAGTCACTACTTCCGTCAACTGCTGGAGGCCCTCGAGTACCTGCATTCCAACTCCATTATTCATCTGGACATCCGACCCCACAACATACTCCTCGTCTCGTGAGTCCATTAGGAGCATGCAAAGATTTGCACTACGAAAAAAAGTGAGCTAAGAAAGAAAAAGACAAACTGCAAGGAAAGACGAAAAAATAGTTTTTGTGAAGAAAAATCCTGAAAATCTTTCTGTGAATGTCCTTAAAATTCAGAAATAGCTAAAATTATTATTATTTTTGCACGCTCTCTCGCCTATCCGACCTGTGAGAGAGAGTGTGTGACATGAAGAGACGGCGGCCTGTATCTCGAACTTTAAATTTGACGATTTGAAGTAATCATTGAGCAATTTCATAATTTCAGTGAGGACAACTCTGCGCCTCTCAAACTTTGTGGACTGGATGTTGCCGTGAGGCTGGATTCGCCCGATTCCACCACACAATATGGTGAGGAGCTACCGATTATTTCACAGATTATTGCAGTAAGATCTCCCAAATGTAGGCACAAACGAGTGAATAATAAAACTGTTTCTAGAATCCGTTCGGCTAGATAATTTTAACGTGTTTTTATGGAATTGAAAAATTATCAAAACTGAAAAGGCCTCATCAATTATGGACTGAAAAAGGCTCCGTTAAGGTCGAGTGGGAGTCGTTCAGTTCATGTCTCCAGAGATGGCGCGACAAGAGGAATACGGAGCAGCCACTGATATGTGGTAGGCTAACTATTTCTCAAATCTGATCACAATGTTTTGTTTGATGAGGATAATTTTTCATGATAGTGTTTCACAATACTATTATTGATCATGCGCAATCCGTCATCGGTCGCTGTGCTGAAAAAAATTGATAAGGGTATCGCAAAAGAATAAACAGTTCCGCTTATTAGTCCACCCTGTAGAATTTCAGCTATTGATTGAGGGCACTCAGACCTTAGCTAATGTGCTTAGTCGTTTCCTATGAGCTCTTGTAACACTCCCTGCGAAGATTGAGAATTTACAAATAATCAATAATGCACTATCGAATTTAATGTTCCGTATTATGCGCTAAACACAGTATTATCAAAGTTGAGCATTTGAATCGCACGATACCAGAAAGATAGAACGAACAAAAAGAAAGTACAATAAGAATCGCTGATTTTTACAATTTCAGAAGATTATTTACTGAGAATTTGTAGACAAAGACTACTCTAATTCAGGTCATCCGGTGTTCTTCTCCATCTCATCCTCTCTGGTCGACTTCCCTTCGATGGGCCCGCTGATGAAACAATCGAGAGCATCAAAAAGTGCCCTGAGAAGATTACGGTATGGTAAAAAATCGATGGAGTCAATAAGTTATCTAGTAGCTCCAGCAATAGCGAAAAAAATCAGGAACACATCTACATATATAAATTTTCTGCTACTAGAATTTACAGTATCACGTGCATGAACGCTTTTCGCTGTTTAGGGTTTTTTGCGACCCTGATACGTGTACGCACTCTAAGAACTGAACTGATGGATGACAAGATCCAACAATGTCTTTCCAGTTGGAAGGGTCCTCGTGGACGGGTCTATCCGAATCAGCCCGTGATCTCGTCTCCTCCCTTCTCTCTCCGTCGTCATCTCGATTCACCGCGTCACAAGCCCTCTCCCATCCATGGATCACCAAGAAAGATCCGAGGGCACTGCGGTGAGAGAAGGAATCGAGCTCTGCTTATTTTTTATCGTCTCAAATTTTGCGTATATCAAAACCAATGCAGGAACATCTGAAACTCAGTTTCGAAAAGTGTCCAAAATAGACTGTGAAATTTTATTGATGACCACAAACATTATTCATAAGCTTTCAAAAAGGTGTACAAGCTTTGAAATATATTTTTTTTACTGTGAGCCACGTATTTTCCATCTATAATTTTTTGTTGCAGAGTGCATCTCCAGGCTACAGTCAATCGAATTCGAGCGTACAATGAGAGGAGGAAATTGAAAGTGAGTCCATACATTACAAATCATTATCTACTTGACAGCCAAAAAATAATCCATCAACTATCAGTAATTTGACAACATCGATCCCAATCGCTTTCTTTCTTTCTTCTCCTCTCTCAATCTCTAGCTCATTCTTCTCCGATTCTCTCTCAATTCCTCATCTCTTTCATATTTCTCGCCCATCTGATCTTGCTTCTCTTCTTTCCTTCCGATTCTCTAATTTCTCTTCTCTTCGCCTCTTCTCTCTCCGAATAAAGTGGATTACCTCTTCTATTCGTTGTCGGCCCAACTACTGAATCGTCTCTACAAATATCTCTCCCTTGTATTCCCTCCCCGTTCCTTCCTCTCCTCTCTTCGTCTACCCCTCCTCATACAGTGATGGGCGTTCAAGATCCCCTTTTTCTTCTGACTCGAAGGGGGTTCCTAAACGTCGCATCACATCTCATACCGTTCGCTCTTATCCATCTCTTTCTTCGTTTTCTTCTTCTTCTTCTCTTCCCTCCATTCCTCCAGGCAACTTCATCTTCCAGTAACATATCACTGCATCCCTCAGTACATCCCATACACCAACTGTCATCCTCCCCTCTCCTCCTCTTCTCCTTCCCTCTCCCTCTAATCATCCCTCTCTCCCTCCTTCCGAACTTCATTCTCTGATTGAGTGGAGGGGAGGGGTCACAATCAGAGAGAGAGAGACAATCCACTTCTCGTTTCTACGCCGACTCGCATCTTGTTTTCTCCGTGTTCGAATATCTGTCTTCATTTCACACGATTTCTTACATGAACAACGAGATTTTAAAGTTCGGTCGAAGTTGTTGTTGATTTTCCAATCTCCGACTCTCTTCATCCTCCCACTAATCTCAAACTATCCCACATGCATTATCCTTCGATCCTTCAACGTCTCTCCATCAACTATTCATCCTCCCCCACTCTTCCCAGATCTCTCCAGTCTTATCTCCTTCATGTTTCACATCTCTCACCACCTCCCATCCTCCTCCCCTATCTCCTCCTCCCAAATGCCTCCTCTCATCTCCTCATTCTTCATTGTCTCATGCATAATCCTCACTTCTCTCATCTTTTCCCAATCTCTTCGTTCTTCTCCACTCTTCCAATCTTTCAATTCTCTCATGGGAATAGCCATACTTTCGCCTCTCTCTCCATAAGCATTAGCTCCTCCTTTTTCCCATCCGACCATCCTTCACTTCCGCCTCATTCCTTCATTCGAATCAAAAAGCATTTTGAATTGCACTCACTTTTACTTTTTTTCCGAACAACCAGCTTGCGTTCAACTGATTCTACTTCTGATCTCTCACTTACTCTTCCTATTCCTCCAACCAACCTCTTTTACTCATCTGTACATGCAAAATAAATTTAATTCCTGAATCCTTCAACGCTTCATCATTCATCTCCTCCTCCTTCCTAACCTCTCCTCCATCCATTTCAGGCCCGAATTCTCTCATCCAGTTCACCTCCACTCTGGATGGATTCTCCTTCCCTCGATGAACCCCCAACCCTTCCCTCCTCTCCCTCTTCCCCTCCTCCTTCCTCCCTCCTCCACCCCCTCCAATCCCCTCTTCCCACAACCGATTCCACCCACATCGACTCCTCCCTCATCAACACTCATCAGCAGGCCACTCAAATGGTCAGTCTAATCCCCCTCTCTCCCTTCCCTCTTTCGAACTCATGCAATTACCATCGAAAGGGAACCGAAGGGAAACGAACAATGCAACACGACAATCGTACTGAAGCAAGAGTGGCTTTCCTCCTTTGGCTCAGCAGTCTAATCTCAACGCTGAATCCATTTCTTGCCATTTGCTCGGCGGTCCTTTACTAATTTGTGAATCTGCTTAGCGAGGATTCAGATCTCCATAGCGACTGTGAAAATTAAAATTAAATCTCGATAGTAACGGCATTAACCACAGACAAGTATCTGACCGGTAACCCAACGCTGTTCCTCCTCTCTTTCTCTCTTCTCCAAACTCGAGATTGAATTTCGCGAGGAGCCTCGAAAAGTCACACGTTCGTACAGAAAACGGGAGCAGATTAGATTACACCACCTCAGCCAACGCGCCGATAGTGATAGTAATAAATACAAATTTATACAATTTTACAAACATTTATCCAACTAAAAATCACAGAATTCACTTCTTATGGTCGATTTTCAATTTCTACATGGTAATACCTTGCTAGCACGATCGTTTGATCAATATAGCATTGATTTTAAATACTCAGTGAGCGAGAAATAGAGAAGAAAATGGAGGGGTTAGGATAGGCAGAGAGTGGAGAGCAGTCAGATTGGTCATTTCCTTCCCTTTCCCTTCTCTCCTTCTTGGATATGCAAGAAGTGCGAGTGAAGGAATGGAGAAGAAGGTGAGAGGTCGAAATAGAGAGAAGAAGGAGTAAGCAGTAGTTAGAGATTGCGGAAGGGAAAGGAAGTCTGAGGCCATAGAGGGAATTCATCCAGGCATTAGCTCTAACTTCAACAGTGAACTCAGCGTACACTCAATTGTAGTGGATGGGAGTGATAACTTGCCTCCCTCTCTTCTCTCTTCTCTCATTCGGAATCTTTCTCATCTCTCTCAATCAGTGGATAGTCTCAAGTGGTTCCCATCGTTCTTTGCCACTCTCTCCTTCTTTTCCTTCTTTCGTCTCTACTCCAGAAATGGGCCAAGGAATGGTCATCCCTCCTCAACCTTCCGTTCGTTTTTCTTATCCTAACTTTTTTGGAATGTTCACCTGAAATTCCCTGCGCAAAATAAGAAGGTTCAAGATGATTCACTGTGCAAACAACCTACTAGTCTTGCAAGCAAATAAATTTGGATGCTAATAATTTGTTCTACTGTAAATTGAAAGCGTTCATTTTTTTTTAAAAATCAGATCGATAAAAAAATTCTCTATCACCATCAAACCTCACAGAGCTGCTCATCTTCGATGATAAAATTTATCAATCCATCTTCTCATTCCAGATTCTCCGTTCCGTCGATCAGATCTCGACGATCTGTGATTCTCCCCCTCCCGGTCTCCATTCTGCACAGGAGAATGCACTCAACGACCCCGCCCTATCCAAGTTGTTGCTAGTGAGTGATTACATTCATTTAAGGCGGACTGAAGGCTTGTTCGGAAACCCTGAACTGCGTTGGGAATTTATTTCGCATCGAAACAGCAACAAACCTTTGATTTTTTCGTCATTTTTTTCGTTGAAAATCTACAGCCGCAACAGAAAAATGTGTGTTGAGAGTCAATGATGATCTCATCTCCCTCCTCTCATCATATCATCCATCTCTCCACTTGTTGCATCTCCTCTCTCCATCTGATCTTCCCCTCTCTTCTCTGGGGCGGGGCAAGGGAGGGGGAGAGAGGGGAGAGAGGGGGTAAGAATGGGAGTCCTCCTCTCCCCTCTCCTTCACTCCATCTTCTCTCCTGTCGTCGACCTTCTTCCTCCCTTCTTCCCTTCTTCATCCCTTCTCTCTCTCAGTCCATGACCTCTTCTCCTTCTCTCCATCACATCACAACCGTTCGTCTGCCTCACTCAGTAAGTCCTTCCTGTCATTTCCCACCTCCCATCACCTTCCTTCCTCCCCTCTCTCCCTTCTCCCATCATCATCTCATTCATTCGACAGGTGAAAGGGAGAGAGGAGGGAAGGGGGAGAGAGAGGGAGGAGAGACTCATCTCAATTCGACTCCGCCCTTCCTTCTCCCTCTCCTTCCCCCTATCACTTCTCTCTTCTCTCTTCTCTTAGCTAGAGGAGGGAGTAGCCCTTCCTTGATCCTCTCTCTCAATGGATTCGCACGTCTTCCACAATCTCCTTCTCGGTCTCCTCGTTGGTTCCTTCTTCGTATTCATCTGCTGTGTTCTCTGCACCGCTGCAGCCTCAGATCGAGGACTCTGCTGTCACGATGAAGCGGAAATCAGACGGCGTCAACGACGATCCGTCTCTCCCCCTCCGTCCTCCGCCCCATCCTCCCCCTCTCCCCCTCCACCACCTCCCCTCCCGGAGGGGGGAGATAGACCCCTGACCACCTCCGATCTGCTCCTTCATCCTAACGGGTATCATCATCATCACCATCCGTCCCACTCCGCTCCCCAATTGGAATCCATGGACCGCGAGGAGTCCCTGTCAATCCATCTACACAATCTGGACTCGGGTACTACCTCCCTTGCCTCCTCTTCCTCTAATCTCTTCCCCCTCCTCTTCCCTTTTTGTCGTTCTCTCTCCTCTCGTCTTCAATCGAAATGTACTTGGAGGGAGGGGTAGTTTAGGGTGACTGGGGAAGGGATTAGTGCGGGCTGAACGGCCTTTCTTCAAAGGGAAGAGATAGTGGTTCGGAATGAGTCTAGATCCTTACAAGGGGGAAACTCGAGGAATTTTTCTGCCACCGTGATTTCACTAATTTCAGTTGTATGACAAGATCTCGTCTCTCGACGCTCATCCCGCTGTGAATGATGTTGATGGAGCTGCGGCTTTAAAAGAGGTACACCTCATTTTTCCCCTAGATTCCCTGATTCCCTTATCACCACTTCTCTACCTAAAGTGTTCAAAGAATGTAGAAAGAATGTAGAAAGAATGTAGAAAGACGAGAGATACAATTGAGTCCCTTGATCTCTCTCCTCCATTGTTTCCTCTCCCTCCTGACACGCGCCCGTATCGTCTTTCATCCCTTCCTCCCTTCATCACTCTGTCCATCAGGTCCTCTCCTCCCTCTCATCTCACTCCAAACCATCGGAAGAATCATCGGAACTCCTCAAACTCCTCCAATCTCCCCATCTAAATGCGACCCTCCACGCTCATGATATCATCGTGCACGAGGTACAAATTATCTCGATTCATAGTTTATCTCGGCGAAGAGGTATCGTCTAATGGGCAAATGTATAATGTGATCGGGTCCTGGCTTCTGTTTTGGGAACAATTTTTTAGACACGTTGTAGCCACAAAAGTATCGTCTATCTTGTCTGGTTGTCTCGTTCCTTCCCTAACAATCTCATTTCCCGTCTTCCTAAAATTCAGTTTCCGAGCGAAAGACAGATAAAATCCTTAAATTGTTGATTTCTCCTATCTATTTCTTTATCAGGTTCTCTCATCCACCCCCTCGGATGCCTCTCCACCCACTCATTCCAATCAGAACGGACATGCGGGAGTTCAACAGGTACGTTCTTCAGATCTAGAGTCTCCTCATTTCGCACACTCTCTCACAGAGAGGCGAGAGAGTGTGTGAAATGAAGAGACATAGATCCGTATTTAGAACTGTCATCCTCAGATCCCCATCCCCCTGGGTGCACCTCGTCCGTTCTCGTATCTGAATGGAACTCTTCCTCCCTCCACCTCCTCTCCTCCTCCTCCTCCTTCCTCCGATGCTCTCGCTGGTCCCTCCACCTCTCATCTTCTCCTTTCGGAAGAGGATGATCTGGTGGATGCTGTATCGAGAGTCAGATTGGTCCAATTCCAGAAGGATACGGAGGAACCCATGGGAATTACGCTAAAGGTGATTATTGAAATCGAGAAAACAAAGGAATGATTGATTATCTTTAATCGACTGATGGCAACAATAGTAGAGTGGATACTGAGATAATTTTAAAAAATTAAGTGAACAACTTCATGTTTGATTATCTTCTATCGATTGATGAGAGGTGATAACAATAGAGAGGGGCAGACACCACTAAATGAGCGATTATCCCCACCCTTCGTCTCCTCCTTTGAGTGGACTTGGTGTCAACAAAAGAGTGACGCATTTATCTCCTGTTCCCTCCGGCTATCCATCAGAGAATGAGAGACAGAGAGATAAGAATAGGAAGTGATTTTCTAACTAATCAATCGATAATCACTCGATAATCGCAGGTGACAGAAGAAGGTCGATGCTTCGTTGCGAGAATTATGCATGGAGGAATGATACATCGACAGGGTTCGTTATCTTTCAACTATTTCGAAAAGAATTTGTTTCAAACGGCCAAGAAGACTTCGTCATAGGGCCTATTCCCTGCTCAAACCACCTCAATTTGTCCTGAATCTCTTCTACTTCAATCGTTCCTTCCCCTCTCTCTCCTTCCTCCCTCTCTCCTCACTCAAGCGTGCTATTCCCTCCCTTCCATGCCGCCTCTCCAATGTGTGAGAGATGATCTGCGCCAACCACAACAGTTGTCTGATGAGAGAAGAAGAGAAGAAAGGGAGAGAGAGGGAGAGTACTCCCCTACAATCAATGGACTCAATCCAATATCAATCGAATCCACCTTCCCTCCCCTCTCTGGGGGATCCGTCCATTTCCAGTTTCGACCAAAGTGGTCGTAGGAAGGGAGGGGATAAGGAGAGAGGGAGGGGGAGGGAGGGAGTCTTCCCCTTCCTTCGGGGGGCTCAAATCCAATTGTGGCACACTTCTCGGATGGGACGCGGGCTCAATGTTGGAGGGAGGATGAAGGAGGAAACAGTAGGAGGGAAGGGAAGGGAATGGTCGAATGGGAGACTCAATGCATTCTAAACACTGCCTATATTCCGCCCATGCCTCTCTTTTCTCAAGTCAAAGTCAACAACAGAGGGGAAGAGTTCCAGCGCTTTTTTGTGTATGTCACACAAAGAGATGATTGATTAGCTTCAAAAAGGGAAGAAATGAGACAAAGTGGGGAATCACGAGTCGTTTAGCAAACCTAAAGATCACATGAGTTGAACGTAGACCCCTAATTGATCATAAATAGAGTCCGGTATGCTCTTTAGGTGCTCTGACAGTGATTTCGAAAATAGGAAAGAAATATTGTTTCCGGTTCTTAACTGAACACTCTTCAGCAACCCTCCATGTCGGGGACGAGATCCGGGAGATCAATGGAGTCTCCGTCAACAACAAATGTGTCGAGAGTCTGCAGAGACTGTTGAGGGACGCCCGAGGACAGGTACCGTACCCCTACCGTATCACTACCGTAACCCCTTTCCCAGGTGACATTCAAGATCGTGCCTTCGTATCGATCGGCTCCTCCCGCCTGTGAGATCTTCGTGCGTGCCCAATTCGACTACGAACCCTCGCAGGATGATCTGATCCCAGACGCGAGAATGGGAGTCCCGTTCAAGACGGGCGATATACTGCAGGTGAGGTGTAGAAACAGAGCTGTTTCATCGCAAAATCTGAAAGCTTGGGGTCTTCAACGTTTGGTTCTCCCCTACATTAGAAATCGCAAAGATTTGATTTCACTGATGAAAGTCGTCTACCGAGTAGATATGTTTCCAAGTGAAGTATTCTGAGCATGAATAGGATGAGGTGTTCAATTTTCCACGAAGAAACACTCTCATCAATCTCCTTATCTCCATCCTCTTGCAGATAATCTCAAAGGACGATCACAACTGGTGGCAAGCTCGATTCGTCACTCAGTTCCCATCCCTCGGACAGCAACAGTATCAGGGTAAGGACCTTTTGATAAGGAGTACTCTTTCTCCTCTTTCAGCAATCTTCAGCGACCCGAAGCTCATTTATTCGTAAATAGAGCTCGAAATACGGGTCGCACGAAATACGGTTCATTTCACACTCTCTCACCAGTCGAAGAGTCAAAATAGTGTGTGAAATGAGGAGACGGCGACCCGAATTTCGAACTACATTCGTGATGCATTGCAAAACTGATGAATCTTTAGTAGGAAATACAGCTGTTATTTTCGACGAATGTGATGAAGTGTGCACGTGGTCTTCAGTCGTATTCCTCCTTGCAGGTCCGGTAGTTGCGGGTCTCATTCCCTCTCCTGAACTGCAAGAGTGGAGAACTGCCTGTCTAGCTATGGAACGAGCCAAGGATCAGTGTAAGTTATCAACCTTCCAAATACGGGTCGCGGTCGCTTCGTTTCACGCAGTCTCTCATATAGGCGAGAGAGCGCGTGGAATGAAGAGACGACGACCGGTAATTCGATCTCTATAAGTTATGGTCTACATTTTATCCTTCTTCCCTCCATTCTTCTTCCCTTTTTCTTCGTAGGCACTGTCTCAATCTATATGCTAATGGGACTGTCAGTTGCCTTCCATTCTGCAATGAGTGTATCTGACAGGAATGGGGATACTGCAGTGGGTGTTCTGACAGTAAATATAATTTTGCGGAATGAAGAGTCGCTTTCAGAACTGGTTGCTCCTGCTCTAGAGAGAGATGAAAATTCAATTAGCATTTAGTGTTAGTGTATCGTACATGTTGGAGAAATTGGAATCGATAGCCAATAGCCGATTTTCGGGAAACTACCCCCATATGCCCCGTGAAATAATTGTAAAAATCGTGAAATTTGCATGTTAAACTTTGTTTACAATTCCCGGTTGCGACATTCGCGACCGTATTTGCAAATTGTGACGCGCGCGCTTTATAAACAAAGTTTAAAATGCAAATTTCACGAGTTTTACAAATATTTCACGGGGCATATCGGGGCAGTTTCCCGCAAATCGACAATTGGCTATCGAATGATCCCAAACACTTCTCTCAAATAGGTATATTAGCAAAGTTCTCCAGAAGCGAATATTGAACGATAACGCCCGGTAACCGTTCCGATTTCTAGAGCATAGATTGATAGGCCAATTTAACGATGACTTATTCAGAGTTCTCTAGGTAGATACTTCTTGAAAGGAGGTAGACATGCGGGATAGAGTTTCAGTGATGAACTCACTCGGAATGGGGAAAGCGAAGAAGTATCGAGAGTAGAGGAGATTGGTTCGTCATCTTCATCAATCCTTCCTTGCAGCTCACTGCATGTGGTTCAACAAGAAGAAGAAGTACTACACAACGAAATATCTGCAGAAGCATTCAGCACTCTTTGACCAACTCGATCTCGTCACCTACGAAGAGGTGAGAACCGAAAGCATCGTATTCTTGTAAAATTAGATAACCCTAATCAATATCCACCGTATCCAGGTGATGCGACTGTCTCAATATCGTCGTAAGACGCTGGTCCTTCTGGGTGCTCACGGAGTTGGAAGGAGACACATCAAGAACACTCTTATCCATCGACATCCATCGCGATTCGCCTACCCCATCCCACGTGAGTTTATCACTAAAATGATCCTATCCTCGAATCATCTACCGCATAACTATCTGGAATGATGCTTCATTTCACGCACTCTTTCACCGGATAGAGAGAAGAGAGCTTGAAATGTAGTGACGGTTACTCGATAATTCAAGTTCTTACCGTAACCATCTACAGTAATCCCTCTTTCAGACACGACTCGACCCGCACGGAAGGATGAAGTGGATGGGAAGCACTACTTCTTCGTATCTAATGATCACATGCTTACGGATATTCAGAACAATGAATATCTCGAGTATGGAACTCATGAAGAGAGCATGTAAGAGACATTACAGTACCCTGGGAGATCAATAATGTCGTCTCAGGTACGGTACGAAGCTCGAGACCATCCGAAACATCCATCGAAGTGGAAAGATAGCCATACTGGATGTTGAACCGCAGGTCAGATTCCTAGCAATCTCTAAGGAGTCTTCTTCTCATCCTCAATCAACTTGTCAGGCCCTCAAAGTGCTCCGGACAGCGGAGTATTCTCCCTTCGTTATCTTCATCGCTGCTCCGAATCTGCAGGGAATGCAGGATGTGAGTCCTTCTTCCATTCCTCTATCTCGTCTTCCCCTTCCACATCTCTCACTGGGTCGTGTTGTTTATTCATGCCTGTCTCTCTCTTCATTGATCGATCACCTCTCACCTCTTCCCTTCACTCCTTCATCTCAATCAATTTCAGCCTGATGGCTCACTCCAACGACTATTGCGAGAATCGGAAGTGCTGCGACAAGCCTTTGGTGAGTCATCCTACCGTAATCTCTCCATCAATCGATATTTGTAGGTCACCTGTTCGATTACGTCATTCTAAACAACGACATCGATGAGACGATCTCTCAGATTGAGAGCATTGCAGAGAAGTTGCATACTAGTCCACAATGGTTGCCTGTTTCATGGGTATACTGATCACTCTCTCAATCCTCTAGGCATTGAATAACTCCCCTCCCAATCTCAAGTATCTATCATCTATCCACAATCCGAGTGTCACACATTAGTTCATCGATAGATTGATTATCATAGAGTAGTTCTCTTTCCTCTTTCATACCATTCAGTGTACAGGTATCTTCACTTCTACCGTATCCTTTTAGAGTATACAATCAATCCCTCTTCTCTCCTCTTCCCATTCCCTTTCTTATAATTCACCTTCTCTTCTTCCATCCTCTATTTGCGTGTCCCTCTTGTGGCCTTACTTCATAATTCTTCCCTGCTCTCAACCAATTAATATCAAATTGTTGCCATAAAGTCTATTCAGTCT
This sequence comes from Pristionchus japonicus, assembly GCA_900490845.1. Classification (NCBI taxonomy): domain Eukaryota; kingdom Metazoa; phylum Nematoda; class Chromadorea; order Rhabditida; family Neodiplogasteridae; genus Pristionchus; species Pristionchus japonicus. The sequence goes on from LS516596.1 coordinate 524,124, forward strand.
CGTTCTCAGTTCGAAACTGAAAACATAAAATGCACAAATTTTTAAGCAATTTATCCTCCGCTCATTAAAGTGGACAGACCGAGCTAATCAGGCAAAAGTGTAATAATGAAGATATATAACCAAAGTAACAAGACATATATAAGTACAACTTCGGATTTGAAAGAACTCGTTTTGTGGTGAATGGCAAATGATTGAAATGAGAACTCAGTGTTTGGCATCTAACGGGGAACGATTAAAACACGGCTTACTGTGGTCAATAGAATAGAGAAAATAGGCGAATGATTTAGAGACCGGAAACGAGGAAATCATCAACTTTCGTGTAGATTTGCTTCTCCAGATCTTCCAAAACGGCAAGGAGAGCAGGTCTACAAATGATGATATCATACTGAGCAGAGAAACACAAATAATATGAGAGATACTCACTTGATTTGATCCTCGAGGGTGGGATCCTTCTGCACAAGCGCCTTGGTCACTGTTGTCATAGTCTGAGCATCTCCTTTGTACGACTAAAACGAGAGAATATTATTTTTCAATTAAATTTACCTACTTACATTGGCAAGCTCCTTCATCCTGGCATCGAACTTATTCTTCTGCAGTGGACCCAACTCTCTAATCAGCTTCTCTCTCTCCTCCATCTTCTCCAATACACTTTCTCCACTTGACGGGGCAGACAGACGATGGGCTGCAAGTATTCATATATCCATCTACTCCCTTCTCATCAACTAACTATTCGGTTTGACGATAGAAATGAGTCGCTCCTGGATGCCTTTGATCTCACTGATAGTCTTCGACATCTCAGGACATTTGGCAACGAGTTCTGCAGGGACAGATCCTTCAAGGGATGGTCTATCGGGAGGAGGAGGGAGAGAAGAGGGAGTAGACATGAGTGTTGGTCGCCTGCAATGGAATGAGTAGTCAGGAGAGGGGAGAGGGAGAGGGAGAGGGAGGGGGAGGGGGAGGGGGAGGGGAAGCACACGCGATAACACGATATCGGATTGGCAATAATCGATTATGAAACGCGACGATTAATTAATGAGGAACGGACACACAAGAAATTTAGAGAAAATATGAGAGGTTACGAAGGATAGAGAGAGACAACAATGAGTACAGACAGAGAGAATAGAACCACAGATAATCTCGTATCTGAAATGGAGATTAATTGCATTGCAAAATTAAACAAAGAAAATGTAGGATACAGTGAATAATAAACTTCCCTTTTCTGCGATGTCCAATGGAGAAGGAAGAGAGATGAAGAGATGAAGAGAAGGAGAGAGAAGCGATACCTGCAAAAATCATTGATTAAGCATATAGAGGATAATCGAGAGACAGATCCAATCAGAACAGCACATAGTGCCCTCATGAGTGAAAAGACTGAAATCCACGTCGACAACGGGCGTCTAGAAGATCGAACTGCAATGCAAGGGATTAGCTTGAACTGCAACTCAATTTGACTATCCCCCGTCATCTCTACTCCAACCATTCCCTCTCTAGAGTGGCCTTTTTTCTGGCTATCTCCCTTCTTTCCTGTTAACCCCCCCCCCCTCCACTAATTATTCTCACGCATTCTAGATCCTCGTCTAGATCTAGCTTAGCTATGGCTGCGCCACCTCTATATAAATTGGATTATGTGGAGAGATCCATAATAAAATTACCTCAGGTGAATTCGTTAATTCTACCCTCTCCTCTATTTATCTCAACCTACTCTCTGAAGATGATATCGTTTGATAATTAAAAACCAAATCAGATCGTCCTTCATAGAGAGAAGAAGGACGAGATGGTCGACTTGGAAGTGACCAACCTCAATCCCGGACATCCGGTCAACTTCTCTGTGAGAGAATACTTTCCTTTTCCTACTGGGTTGAATGATTCATCTAATGAGCGCATATAGTCATGTTCTCTCGCTCATTATCTTACTTACAGTTGGCAGTTGAGGAGACGGGTTCCGCCGTCCTGCAGCTAGACCGCACGGCCGCCCTGTTCGAAGCTCGACGTGGCGGTGGACGCGCCCGCCACCATCTCCACTTCCATCCTGCCTCCGCCCCTCCCGTATGTCCTCTTCGCTGCAAAATGGATATTGCTGCCAATTTGACTGGTTGACTTGGATCAGATACTACGATTTCCTCTTTCTGACATGGTTTAGAAGCGATTGAAATAGCTATTGTTCATCATCTTTCGAACCATCTTTCTTATAAACAAAACAAAGTAAACATATTTCAGTCGCTCGGTTCCTTCTCCATCACGCTTAAGGCTGTGGACGTGAGTGCTATTTCTACTCATCTATTCTCAACAATGGAAAAAGGATGTAATATATGGTGTGTTCAATAACTCACTTTCTAGGAGGACTTCAGTGCCCAGATCCACGTCCTTATCTTGCCCGCCACAGGTGAGCCTTCCCTCTCTCGACATCTGGAATTTTTGAAGACGATTAACAATTCTGCATATATATTGATAATCATTGCAGATGCGACTGCGTCGAGAGATTCCTCTCCGGAATCGGCCAGGAAGAAGAGTGAGAAGAAGAAGAAGGTGACAAAGAAGAGCGGTGCATCGACTAAAGTGAAGAAAGAGAAGAAGGAGAACAAATGATTTTCTTATCTTCTCTCTTCTTCTCCATTCACTCTCCCTCTATACCCCCTTTTTCGATGAATTGTGTCCTCATTTATAATATCTTCCCTCCTTCTAAAATTAAATTTGTCCCGAATTGAATTTTTCCCCCTTCCTTCTTACTTAGTCCAAACCTAGATTGTCGAAATTTTATTGATTATACTCAATCCGTCCCATGCTTTTAATAGTCCTACAATATACGTAGAACCCGATTCTTCGTAATTGATGTAATCCGAACGCCTCTTATTTTGTGTGTACCAATGACCATTTAGTGATATTAGAGGCGAGTAGTGAATAGATGCATAAGTAATCCCAGTAATCCCAATGACTCTAATCGATAATAGTATGTGTAAGGAACTCCTATACTTTCCTTCGTCTGAATCACCGCTGTAAAATGAAACTATTTCCGATAAAGATGCCAGCCTCTAATCGATCGATCCTATCATCCCCCTATGGCTTCACCAGTATTCCCCGTCGCCACATGAATCATAAATAGCGAATATCGTACAGGAAACGTAACAGAGTACAGAATAATGATAAAAAGATAATAGACGAGTATGCCAGAAGAGCCAAACACGGCAAAAGACATCGCTTCCGTGAAATACGAGATCGAGAGCCGGCGAAAAGGCCGTGATAATTTAAATTCCCGCAATTTTACCTGTTTCCGTGCGAGACCATCACAATCGAAACGAACTTTTCTTTGTTTCCGTTTATTTTTGTTTGTTGTTCTCAAGTCGCGCAAGAAACCTGTATTTGTTGCTATGTGTGTTAAAATTGCTCTCCTATTCATATAGACGTTACAGGGTTTCGACTCATCAACGGAAATCAACTTCATCAAAATGCTGTCTTGGATACAAACAGACACTCAAGTCTCTCCGCAGTGGAATAGCCAAACTTGTTATTATCGTCAGCAACACTCCTGCGCTCAGGTACTATAGAGATAATCATCACAAATGATGCAGAACTGCATACAAACTTTTTATTTGTTCGACGGGCCTGAATATTTTTTTGTTTGTTCTGTGGCTACTAGACATTTTTGTCATATGGGCCGTTTGCTAGAAATGCGCAAGCAGATGCGTCTAAAATGGCAGACCCTCAAGTCTCTTCGCAGCGGAGAAGCCAAATTTTCATCACCGGCAAAATAGTATGATAATAATGTGAATATGAGCACGGCCGTTCACACCTCCGCTTCGAAAACCGGTCTGGCATTGTTCCAAGTTTTGTTACTTTTCCCCGGCTCCGGAATTCCGGGAATTCAAAAATGATGTGTGTCAACGTTGCTTAACTTATTCGTTTAAATTATTTTAAGCTATACTTAATTAGCAAAATTTATTAAATATTGCTGGAACTGATGCGGTGGACTTCAGGGGCAATTTGCACCCCCAGCCACTCCCCGTCGTGGCCATTGTTGGCTTTGAAGGTAGTGGAACGAGACGAGCGTGATTTAGATTAAGTGCTATTGTATAAACCACTGAATGAATCAATAAAAGGTGCTGAACGCACTCCGGAAGGTAAGTGTAAGCATTGCGGAAACGATAAACTATAAAATTTTCCTATAGTCACCAGAAGGTTAATCAAAACAAGCCTAGTTGCTTCGTTCAAGGTCTCGTGCAATTACGCAAGACATTCTCATCGTATTATGACTAAAAAATAGTTTTAAAATGCTTTTAAGAAAACAAGTAATTAATCAACAACCATGCTCCAGCTCTAACTACCGTAGTTAAGCCCGAAAAACCGTAGTAAATAAAGCCAAATTTGAACGAAAGGTTCTCGTACGGAATCGGTTAAGCAACCTTGGCACGCTTTTGGAACTTTGCCAATGGGCGGTGCCAGCCCGCGCTAACGTGGTGGTGTAAGCGGAGAAAATGCGTGCTTTGGAGGGCCGTGTATGAGGCCGTTTGCGAGAGAGTCTAGCAGATACGCTTGGGTCAGGCACAGCTTGAAAAAGTCGGTTCGCTGAATATGACGCCGTTTGTGTAAGACTCGATCACAGGCCGGTACAGCTAAACTGGGTCGATTCTCTCTAACAATAAGTATGCGATTTGGGGTTCTCGAGGGTGCTGATGAATATGCGCATGCTCAATTTGCATATTGAGCCTCCGTCGGCTCCAGACGACGTCACGTCGAAAAACATTTTATATATATTTCCACGTTCTCGATAGCTCTAAAAATGAGTGAGCGCGGTTTCCAGGGTAGAATTTGACGCTGATCATGTCTGTCGATGTGATTTTTCATTTATTTCAAAAATATTTTATTTGTAAAATGAAAATTTTTGAAGAAACGTTTGCAAGCCTAGTAACATACACCAATCGATCCGCCTTGTGGAGAGGATTCTGAAAATGCCTCAAACGTCGAAAAATACTCACGGGTTTTCAAATGAACTAAATAAAACCGAGGCGATTCTGAGTGAAAGCGACGTCTCTCTCCTTTGATCTACCTCTTCCTCTACAGCCTCTCTCCCCGCTCTCTCGTATTTTCACGCTCTCTCGCCTGACCCCTGCTCAGGGAAGAGGTAGATCAAAGGAGATAGACGTCGCTTTCACTCAGAATCGCCTCGGTTTTATTTAGCTCATTTGAAAACCCGTGAGTATTTTCCGACGTTTGAGGCATTTTCGGAATCCTCTCCTCAAGGCGGATCGATTGTCACTAGGCTTGCAAACGTTTCATCAAAAATTTGAATTCCTCTCGTCGAGCCCGATCGATCTAGCCTGTTTCCAGATGTGTTTCTGTTTCGAGTGATTAGTTCACCCATATCACTTACGAAAACATTGGAATTGATTTCCAACCAGTTCTATCTTGTAGAGCAGCTCAATACGCACATTTTAAGCCTATAGGCGAGTTTCTAGCTCCACTTTCAGGTAAGATTCACGCGAAAAACCGCGCCTCAAAGACCAACTTTGACGTGGCCTTCTGGAGCGGTCTTTGACCTACCAACTCCAATACTCTGGCTCAAAGGTCCCCTATACGGGGACTATCGAAAATCGATGCGAGATGGTGGGGTCACATCGTTGATGTGCAAAGCGGTATGCGATTCTACCGTGAAACGCGTGATATTTGGACCAAAACCATGAACCCGGGTTCATGGTCCAAAATGGAAGTGGAAAGTCATGATGGAGGATCTTCATATACTATGTGCCAATGTATAGTACAGTACCCCAGTGATATACAGTAACTCATATGACCGTATTCCGGTTATCGTAAATTGATTTCTTTCAAATTTTTACTTTGAATGTCAGTTCTCGATTCCACGACTGCCAGATTACGGTCATATGAGTTACTGTATATCACTGGGGTACTGTACTATACATTGGCACATAGTATATGAAGATCCTCCATCATGACTTTCCACTTCCATTTTGGACCATGAATGTTCATGGTTTTGGTCCAAATATAACTATGGCGGAATCGGCTCTAATGGTGATAATTGTTTGCATGGAGGTGGGAAACTACTATTTGAGTTGTTGTACCAGAAATGTCATTGACAGTAAGTGGACAATGTCAGAAAAACCGCCAAAAACCCCCCATTTGGAACCTTTGATGACGAGTTTCCGAATTACAACCTTCTTCGAATTGGCTGAATTTTTTATCCTGTACGCACGCTTACTTCATCTTTCGAAAAATGAAAAAAATTCCGCTGCAAGTCTCCTGCATGATGGCGAAAATAATTAATTTTTGAAATGGAAAATGGTTTTTCAAGCATAACTTTGTCGAAAAAAATCGAAAAATTGATTTTTCAAAAGATTCTTGTTTCTCATATTTTTCCGCGTATTTTGAGACGTAGAACAAGTTTCTAGCTTATCTGGGTCCAAAGATACACACTAGTCGGGTCCCGAACCGGGGAATCCCTAATAGCCGGCTGTGGGACTCGTGGACCGGATCGTTCGAATCCTTGCCACCTGGGTATGTATCCATAATAGTATGGTCGATTTCAATTGGGTTTGAAAAATCTAGTTCCTGGGTTCATTCATTCTCTCCTGATTCCTATGTTATATAGGCTGAGGTGAGATGTAAATGAGAAATGCGAGAGAGTGTTAATTTTAAGAGACATGATCTCTTCTGAGTGAGTGATTTAATTGAGTTACGATCAAATTGGTTTTCATTCTCACTCATTCGGGCGCGAGACAACCGTGCGGAGTGAGTCGAGGGATAGGGGGAAAGGGGGAGACCCCATAAACAGCAGAAGCGCCAATTTCCGAAATGTCTCCCCCCCATCTTTTTCCTCTGCGTCTATACCCACTCTGGTCATCGGCCGCTCTCGCCGCCGGGGTCGAAAGCATATCAGAGAACAGGGGAGAGAGAAGTATTCCGCAATCGAACGCGGTTCTTTCCACCTTCAACTTAGGAACCAGAAAAGATGTCAAAAAGCCACCTTCACCAAAAGCCACCTATACTATGTACCACCCCAGGCTTTCTCTCCAAATCACTTCGAGACGCGAAGACCCGCTGCTGCTTAGGTTAGCCTGCGGCTGCTCTCCCCTCGCTTAGTACACTCAGAAATATCCTTCCACACAGAGCCTGGCGATGAATTTAGGTTAACACCTTCTGATTTATTTACAGCAGAATAACTTGGTAAGATCATGAGTTGGCCTGTCAGAGAGAAGGAGTGACGATATTTGTATTCATCCGCTTGAACAATAGGCCAATTTGACTCATGACAAAGCTGTGGTCGACTGCTGAACTGACTGACCCGCCCCACTGTTCAAACAAAACACCTAGCGCGCTCGATTGAGAAATACTCCTCTCTAGGGTTGGCTAAACGAATGCGAGGTTGCAATGGAGTGGAGAGAGTTGCAACCTCGCAATGACCATGGCGCCCTCGCAAGGTGAGAGAGAAAGAGCATGCAAATAGGAGAGGGCATTCTCTCCCTCTCGCACGGCCCCTATTCCATTGACAATCGCGAAAACGGTCCGCCTAACTCCGCCCCTTTTTTTGCTTTCCTGATCAGGTTCACTTTTGAATTTTGAACCAGTTTGCGCATCAAAAAGCATTTGGCCATGCCGATTGGCATGCTGCCATGGTTTTGGCCATTTTGGCGCCTCCAATATATTCGAATTTTATTCAATCCCGCTCGAAATATGAATTGCTAAATACAGAAATGCAGTGGGCGGAGTTAGGCGGATCGTTTCCGCGATTGTCGATGGGTTAGGGGCCGTGCCTCTCGCTGCGTTTGCATGCAATCTCGCAATAGCGGATACGAGGTTGCATCCCTCTCCCTTGCCTCTCCCTCGTTGCGCCCTTGCAAACCTGAGCTGCTCTATTGCGAGGTCGCAAACCTCGTATTACCAACTCTACTCCTCTTCCCCTGTCCTCTGATATGCAGCGAGAGCGGCAGACGACCAGAGTGGGTATAGACGCAGAGGAAAAGGGGGCGGGGCTTAACCCCCTGAAAGGATGATTTCGCTCAAAAAGGTCACTCGCCGTGCGCAACCATGAACCCCGGGTCATGGTCCAAAATGTGTCGGAGGTCGACCAAAAGTACCGTATACCGGTCATCGTGAACTGACTTTTTTTCAAAGTGTGAGATATTAATTTGATATTTGGTCGGTTGTCTCTACCGTGCCCGGACATGAGATACCGTAATCCGGGAATCGCGAACTGACTTATCTTACAAAATGTGTTTTAGTGCGCAAAAGGTTGTGCGCAAAAAGGTCGTCAGCCGGCGGCCTGGACATGCATGCGCCAAGGTATTAGAACAGTTCGACTCCCTCCCCTCTAACCCCATGTTCATTCTATTTTATTCGCATTCCACAGGTGGCTGTTGGCGCCTAAAGTAAAGAAGTGTCATCCTTTCGAACGTTTCATGGTTTAATTGCAGATAGTCACTACCGTATCCGTGAGAGGATCCATGATGTGACTTCGAGATGAAAATGTATTTATTGGATATTAGAGGTACGGTAAATAGATGAACGTAATTGAATGTAACCATTAAGGCATCAATTGGTACGAGCCTCTCGATCGCCTTTTGCTCTTCTTCCTCCTTCGACGATGAGAGAAATAGTGAAGAAGACTCCAGAGATCGTTGCTCGATTCCCCAAAAGACATCCACCCACCAGAAAGAATATTCATTCTATGGAGTTAGTTCATGTTATGTATCTTAAATGACGATAAAGCATGTGTGAGTGAAGATTGCAGTGGTTGATGTTTTGGGCGATGTATGTAGGGAATGAATACTGGTGAAAATAGTTGACGTTTTCGCAGTGGTTTCTTGGTGGTTTCGTGAAATATTTTATCAGAGCTACGAAAAAAGTGTAAAAATCATAACCATTGTTCCCTACATTTTCCTAGTTGAAAATGGTGGGAATGAAGTCTCTATCTCATCACCTTTGGAATGGAACGCAAATTATATTTTCATCTGACGAAATACAACGAAACATTATTAACAGATAGGCGAGTAATGAATCTCTATATTTTCATCCATAGAATCCAGGAGTAATCGTCGAAAGAGAAGGAGGAACAGCATGGGAAATGAGTGATGGATTGGAACTATTCACAGATCTGTAATGAGAAGGGCCTTGATAGTCCATATAATTAACAATCGCCACATCACTTAGTATACCTGAGAGTGTTGCATAAGAATCCAGAATCATATGAAGTATGGAGGAAGGATATATCGAGATTTGCACATTCTGCAGAGATCAAACATCAACTCCGTCTACAGGAATACAACTTACAAAGTATCTGCTCATTCTGTCTGCAATTTCAATCTGATCTCTCGTTCCAAATAACTTCGAAATATCGGACGGATGAATCGTCTCCCTCTCTCGCATTCGACAATTCACATCTTGCACCAGACTTCTTTCTAGTCTAAATTTCATGATCAAATAAAGGAGAGGAGAGAGAATCTCTTCTTTTGTTCTCACCTCGATAATATTAGCATGCGTCGCTCTAATTATTCTTCCCACTGATTAAGGAGGAACACGCATTCGCAAAGTCTGATGTCACACAGTTACATCATCCCTATAAACATCACTCACCATCATTTCCGCTTTCACTCATCATTGATTTCAATTTAGTCATAGCGAGATCAAAATTCCATTGGTAACCATTGATGATTATCGATCGAGTAGGGCCATCGCCTGAAGAATACTGTAGACTACGGTGTGGTGGGGGAAGTACGGTTCTCACCTTCTTCACTCAATAACATCGTAACGTGGTATTCATTTTCTAGTTTCGACTTGTCAATATAATAGATTCCCGCTCGAGTTACGGTAATCTCCTTCTGGAACCATTTCTTTCTTTGAGAAAAAGGCATCGAATAACGTAAGAACTCACGAAGTAACGAATAACGTAAGAAGGGACACCAAGGTAGATAGGAAGAAAGCATCCATTCTTGTGGGAAACCATTTCTATCGCTGAGATAGTCTAAATAGAAGAAGTTTAGATGAATGGATAGCGTATTTGTTTAAGTGATCTCTCGTTCCTCTCAAGTATAATGGACAGTCCATTCCGGTCTCATTTCCAACCAGAGTATCTCTCTCAGAACTTACTCGAATCTCTCCCTGATGAACGATCTCTTTCTCAATCTCTGATTCGCATTCAATGCGCATTCGATAGCAAAAGTGAACAGGAGATCAATTCAATACATGGTACTGATTATGATGATTACTACTGTTCCAAAGCATACTCTCGCAGATCCAAGAAGCGATGAAAAGGAATATTCCAAGTGGACGTTACGTTCTCTGTGTGTGAAGAATATTTTCTAATAATTATCGGAGTCTGCTCTAACTCTCTCAGGTGTGACCAAACCGTTCGAAATGAGCAGACAAAAGTTTTGTGCAGACAAAAGTAGGGACCACCATCCATTTTTATTTATTCTGGCTCACGAGAAATTAAATAACTTGAAGGGATCGAAAGGGCCGCTTGTTCTGTTTTCGCAGTTTTTTAGTACACCATTAGAACTAACTTTTCTCCAAAAATCAGACAAATCAATGGGCTCCCGATACCATTTTCAGGTCAAAATCATCTAAAAACATGCAAATTTGGAAGACACAGAGTAAGTAAATGGCTCTAACTTCCGTTTAAGGAGAGGGCCGCGGCTTTTGTAAGTTTCCAGTGATAAACTAAGGTAATGAGCACAACATATCCGAAAATCAGCCAAATCAATGGTCTCCCACGAATGTTATATAGGTGCAAAGTTTGGCGATCGAAATGATCTTTGATCTCATGCAAAAGTCGTGGGAGACCATTGTTTCGGCTGATTTTTGGATATGTTATGCCCATTACCATAGTCTATCACTGAGAAGTTTCAAAAGTCGCGGCCCTCGTCTAGAACACATTTTATAGGGCTTTTGTAGTTTGTAGTCACTCGTTATCGAGAACTGATTTTTTGTAAAATGCAAATATCTCGAGAACCATTGGATTTCGGTTGGTCTTCCGCGAACAAAAAATGTTTCTAAATAACAGATCAACAAATTGAGATAGTTCATGGGGCATGAATTCATCATTTGCATATCACGTGGTGGTCCCTAAGACAAAAGACAAAAAAAAAGTTTGTCACAAAACCTATCTAGAACGCGATCTAGTGGTAAACATAGAGACACCAACGTAGATCGCCAAATTGTTGCAATGGTGTCAAACCTTGGTTCAATATGTCCCTCAGGGTCCCAGTAACATCATACTTTTTACCGTTTGTGATTATCTTTTCTCTGAGCGACGTTATGCCTCTAAAACCACGCTCGCGCAGGCATGGAGCGAGAGGGAAGGGAAGAGGCGAGAGACAAAAGGGGCGGAGCCTCTCTCTCGTGTGTCTCTCTCCCTCCCCCCGCTCTCTCGCTCCCCTCTCCCCGCGCTTGCGAAACGCTGCGGGGAGAAATGATAAAAATCCAAAAAAAATTCTAAAAATCCTAAAATATTCTAATTAGTCATATTTGAGAGGCGCATCTGTACCCGATCACTCTAAATCGCCTAATTGCAGTTTTCAAACCTAGATTATCGATTTTTTCAATCCCAAAATAATCCAATCATGATGCGCCTCAAATCCTTTGTGCGGGGTGGGGATAGCTACTGAAAACACTTTAGAGTACGCAATTTGGTCAAGTATTCGCAGCGTTTCCCCCTTGCGCAGGTTTCACTAGGTTTGCTATCCCTTCAAAGTGGGCGGAGCTTGGCGTCTCTAGGTAAACAAGCCCTGATTCCAGTCTGCCTAGTTCTCTCTCGCAAGCATTCGAAGGATGTGTTCAGACAAATTGGATTGGTATGATCAACTAGAACGACAAGCGAAACTAGATACTCTACACTCTTAGTATCTCGACATGCTACTCTCATCGGCCGGAAAGGGAGAACTACGAATGAGAAGTCTGATGAGTGATAAGGAGGTTGCTTGAGGTATAAATGGGGAATCTAGCAATTGGGATAGATAACCTATGATGGTAGGATTGAGGGGGCGGGGTAGCATATAAACGAACGAAGAGGGAGGATAGAGATCAAGGATCAATCTTAAGAGATAGATAGGTAAGTGAGTACGGAGGAGGAACACGAGCGAAGGAAATCGGAAAAAATGGGGAGGAGGATGGGAATCGGTTGGATCAGATGAGAGAAATCGATACATTCGGAGAGTGCGACTCGCAGTGTGATATAATCTACCGTTGTGATGGAGACAATCGAGAAGGAAGAGGGTGCGGAGGACATAGGAAATGGTCGGAGTTGATTTGAGGGAGTCTTAAGGGAGGTTTTGAGGGAGGTTAACGAGGCCAGAGATATTGGGGGAAATCTGTTCTTGTGAACACAACATGGGAGAGGGATTACAATCTTTTATGCTTTAGTATCCGACTTCGAGAAGTGCAATTTCTCTGGATTGTCATGTTCGTCTTCTAACCAACATGATCACTGCTGGATTCAAAGAAGAAGAAGTGAATAGTGCGAAGAAGGTAATCGGAAAGTGTAGATTAGGTACTCTTTGGCACACAAGATGAGTTTCAAATCGGAAGTGGGAATCATTGAGTGTATTCGATGAAGATGAGTTTGCAAAAAATGAGTGATCTGAGTGACCTATCAGGAGAGAAGTGGTATGAGGTAGAAGTTCCGTCAGTTCTTCAAAATTCCCCCACGAATCGAGATCACGTTAGTTATTGCATATTTTTTCCCTTATATTCATGAATTCATTGTAGTCTACATACATCATCGAAAATACGGAGTCTGTAGATTTCGTTTCGGATTTACGTGAGAGAGGGTGTCGGGGAAGCGATGAGAGGGATGGGTGAGAAAGAGAAGGAAAAAGAAGGCGGAGCCTATCGCTCAAAGCCCGGGCAGTCAAGAGGGAAGCAGCCCCGCGAGTAGGTGATTCTTAGCAGAGAGTTGATAAAGCAACATGTGTTTCCCTTTCGTGTTTTCTTGCCTCTCACATGGAATGGTTGATCGGATTGGAGATGGAGTTTAGAATGGATTGCGTCATATGCCCTTGTTATCTTCCTCATCCTATTCACCCCTCGTCATTCCGCAAGAGATGGTCCATCTCTAGATCTCTGGCCTGTTCTCGTCTTTTCTCTGACCACGTTTGCCTATTGCTTCCTCATTAACCACGGGATATCTATTCGGGCTTAGGGACGTGACGTAACCATCTAAATCTCCGAAAAGGGACAAAATACAATAAGCAGAAAGAAGAGAATGCACAGGTTGAGAGATTGATGAGCATCTTATTTATGGTTTCAACTACAGAAAGAACTAGAACTGATCCGTGCAGTTGCTCATTCTCCCGCCTATGGAATGGAAGAAGAGATAATGGAGAGAAGGGAATATCAAGAAGAAGAGGAAGCAGAGACGAGTTATGTAGAGTATGAGTATCTGGAGAGTATCCATGATTATGTTAACGAAGAAGAAGTGGGAGAGACTGAATCAAACGAAAGAGAAACTCCTGCTATGGGACAGGCTATGCTTAGATCAGAAATGGTAACATAACTTCTCACGATGGGAATGCAGTATAGACAATTTCAGAGTACGGTGAGGGTCCTTCGTGATTTCGATGCGGTTCTCGATGGAGAATTGTCTGTCAGAGTTGGAGATGAAGTAGAAGTGGTTGGGGAAGATGAAAATTGGTTGGAAGGAAAGGTATGTGTGAGAGGAAAGCGAGGATGGTTTCCAACGAACACAGCTCTATCTGGAGCTAGAAAGTACACACCAAGGAGAAGTCAGAAAGGAAATGAGTTGCTTGGAGAATCCCCTTCTCAAAAGTACACATTTTCTTATCATCTGCATAAGTTCGACATATAAAAACACAGTGACATTTCATTTACAGATCGGAAATAATCGGGAATGAACATTCCGAAATGAGAGATGAGAGATCAGTCTCTGATATCAGTGAGAAGTCAATCAACATCATATGTCGCCGAAGTAGTTCTCGCTCACGGTTAGACAATTAAGATGTATGGATGAGAAACGCAAAGATACATGCAGACGCACTTCGCCTTCGATCTCGGAAATGTGGTGGATGTGCAGCCAATCTAACACTCATCATGAAGGATAAAGTAGTATTGAGCCAGACGAAGAAAAGAAACTCGAAGTGAGATGTTACTGTTGATAGGATTGAATAGCAAAACCGATACAGGCTTTATCATCTAAATTGCTTCAAGTAAAAGTTCCCAAGTGCGCGGATGAATAACCCCGTGTGTATCAGTCCGTTCGTGTTGAGACAGTCTACTCAGGAAGAGATCGATCGCATTCAATCTATTTTCAATGATTAGTCAACGAGAAAATAATAAGCGTTTCTTTATCCACTTGTTATCTTCTAGCTAATGAGAATAAAAAAATAATGAAGCACCTGTATTCACCCCCTACATACATCGCCCAAAACATCAACCACTGCAAACTTTAGCCACACATGCTTTATCCTCATACAAGATGTATAACATTAACTAACTCGAATGAAATTCCATAGAATGAATATTCTTTCTGGTGGGCGGATATCTTTTGGGGAATCGAGCAACGATTTCTGCAGTCTTCTTCACTATTTCTCTCATCGTCGAAGGAGGAAGAAGAGCAAAAGGCGATCGAGAGGCTCGTACCAATTTATGTCTTAATGGTTACATTGAATTACGTTCATCTATTTACCGTACCTCTAATATCCAATCAATACATTTTCATCTCGAAGTCACATCATGGATCCTCTCACGGATACGGTAGTGACTATCTGCAATTAAACCATGAAACGTTCGAAAGGATGACACTTCTTTACTTTAGGCGCCAACAGCCACCTGTGGAATGCGAATAAAATAGAATGAGCATGGGGTAGAGGAGAGGGGGTTAAACTGTTCTAATAACTTGGCGCCTAAAGCAAAAAAGAGCCGAAAGGATAACTTGAGTGAGTGATAAGTAACAACGATCAATCGTACCGTCTTAGCAGTAGGTCTCAATTCATTCCATTCTTCGTCCTTATTAACCTTCTTCCTTGATAGTTCCCTCCTCTCCGTAGCTCATTATTCAATTCCATGGACTACCTGGGAGGGGAAATCATCCTTTCATTCTCCCTTTAACTCACCTCAGTCATTTTGTCATTCAGAGTCTCCAATTATCGCTGCCCAATCAATTCATTTCTCTGCAAGTAACAAATGAATAATAGAGACAAGGGATGGAATATGTGTAACAGATGGACCATCATGAATAAGTCATAATCAAACCTAAAGACAGTGAATGAGTAACCTAGTTTCCAACTTGGCAAATACAACTGTATTGAAATGTAACTTTACTCACCTTACATCCATCGCTTTCTTGTACAATAAGATCTTCTCAATAAAAGAAACGAATAAATAACCTGTAATAACAGCTACGAGTAAACATAGAGGTTACACGCTAGGGTTGGCAGAATGAATCTTCCTAGACAGCTCGATACGCGCGGAGAGAGAGTGGAATGAATCTGAGAATGAGAGGGGGAGAAAAGGGAAGATTCCAGGAAATCTTTCTCTTTTCAACGAAGATTCACAGGAATCTTTCTTTTGTTTCGCATTTTTCGGAAGGTTCAATAGCCCACGAATCAATTATTCTGTTCAATTATGAACGGGATCACAGTCGGACTTGTTTGCTCTCAGAATCTTCTGTTTTGCGGTTCTTCGATGCTTACTTTTCCGCATGATAAAATCCGGAAGCAAACCAATGGAAGCTCTAATTAAAGTAATTATAGTTAGGTACGATACGTGAGTTGGTTTTCATTTTTTTCATTTCGGACCTCCTTCATGCCCAGCAGTGGCTCAAGTGCGCTAAGAAATGAAATTCAGTCTACCAAATCATCAAATTCGAGTTTGCAAGAGTCGAAAACCTTTAGGACGCTAAAATAAAAGCAAAAAGCGTTTGTATTTTGGTATCTTTTGAACGAAGATTCCCAGGAATCTTCGTTTTAAAGATTCATTTGAATCCCACGACCGCGCGATTCGACAAGGAATGATTCGAGATCCAATGAAAGATTCATTCTGCCAACCCTATTACACGCAGCAAAATAATCGATGAACGAAGCCGAACAAGAATGCAAACTCGAGCGAAGATTAAAGAAGATTGTGATCCGAAAATATTATATTTACACTATGCGAGTCAACTCTCATGCGAGTGCGAGTTCTTTTATATTCGCCCGACCATTTTGACCATGGACGAAACCGATGTTTAGATACAAAGAAAATTATCAGGTGAACGTCCTCTACCTACCACAAAATTTTGGGTGGGCATGAAACTCTGTCAAAAATCTTACTTTCCGTGCATACGAAATTTACATAAACCGAAAAAAAATTCAATCGATAGAGCTCGAAATTCTGTTTGGGGTAACCTGATTTCGTGCCGCTTTGACCACTTTTCGGCGAACAAACTAGCAAAAACAAAATACGGCCAAAATGAGGAGGGGGGACAAAATGGCGTTGTTTTCGCGTAGAGGGTCCAAAATAACCCCTGGAGCCAACTTTTAGGACATTTCAGATTTTGGCCCGTTCTAGACACTTCTTTACGAAAACGGCCACATATGTGAACAGGTTTGTACATCTTGAGCTCCACAATAATCACATGAACGCTGATCATTTCATGACGGGCGGAACAATCTGCAGTTCCTTGTAGGCTTAGGG
>LS516596.1:554189-565953 GCA_900490845.1 Pristionchus japonicus
ACCATTTTTGTTGAGCTCTCTAATGCCTATCCAATGGTAGTCGGTAGATCGCTGTACGACAAAAATGAAGCGGCTTATGACTGTTTGAAGTTGTAGATCAAAAAAATCGATAATATGCAAATTTGACCAAATGAAGTGGATGAGCATTCTTCAGACCCCCAAGGGTACCCACAAACCAACTTTCATCGAAATCGGTGACGCAAACTTTTTTCTAGTCGACGGCACTCCTACACTCTTACAGGAAACCCGTTTTACACAGTTCTTGACGGGGAAACAAGAACAATAATTACAATAACGGTGACGAAATACGAAATAATGCCCATCCCTCCTCACTTATTCCTTCCTGGCAATCGGCACACAGCCTTCGAGATAAGCGAGTTTCTATTCTTGATCTGATGAGCTTCATCCAGAATAATCCTCTCCCAGTGTATCTTCGTCAGTACTGAGATCTGACTCTTGGACACCTCAATCGATATCCATGATACCGTACCCTGCTCTTGCTCTTCCCGTCGGGAGCCACGGCTGCCTTCTTTCCGAATCGAGCATCATCATCGTCACTCTCACTCTCGTCGTCCTCATTGTCACGAGTGAAATCAACCTGCAACCACAGCTGACAAGTAACTAAACTTACATTCAAAAAAAGAACATCATGAGAATTCGGTTATTCTACATTTTGGGAATCAAGAGACTTCTTTCTTGCGAAGACAAACCTGCATTTTAAGTTTCGCGATTGCTTCAAGGAGAATTAATTTAATAACACCAAGAGGCTATTTGTGATCTGAACTTTGATATTCACAGCTGCGAACTTTCCATTCAAATGTACACAGATACTACTTCAGGTCACGATTCAACACAACTCTCACTCTTTCGTACATTTCCAATTCCATCTGTTCTCACTCCCTATTTCCTGCAGAAATGAGTGGGTCGTGCATGCTTGATTCACTCTTTCTCTCTAACATCACTATCACCTAGAGAAGTCACATGTTGTTCATATAATAAATTCCTCAATATACAGAGATGGAAAGGGTGGGAGGATTTTATGGTATGGAACTCATACCATGGTAAATTTTGAGGTGGATCGGGTAAAGAAAATCATAAATATTGCGTAAAAAGTTAACTAATGGATGAAAATAGTGTTATTAGGGAAAATTTTATAAACGCCGATCCTAAATTGGCCTTGAAAAACTCATACCTTGGGAGTTTTTGACCCCGCCCATTAGGGTTGCAGATTCGATAGCGAAATTATCGCGCGAGACTCGCACCCCCTCCCTCACTCGCGAGTATGCAGGGCGATATGCAAATAGGGTGCGATAATTTCGCACCGATGCGAAATTTCGCATGTTTGCGAACGGCGAGAGGTCAGAGAAGCGAGGGAATGCGATTGAGCCTCACGCCGAAGGCCACAACTTCGCTCTTTTTGTCGTACCGCCTACAGATTGAAATACCTTGTTAATTGGATCATGCCCTACATGTTGTCTGAACAAACCTAAGCGATCCGAGTGACGGGGAATTAGCCTCCTCTCGATTTAGTCTGTTTTGGGCCGAAAAAGCTGTCTTTTCGCTTCAGTTTTACTTGTATTCTTTCTTTCTCAGTCATTATGCGGAAATCAGATATATTTCTGATAGAAAGACTAGAGTAATCTCAAATAGAGCGAAGAAAGAGGAATACAAAGTAAAGGAAACTGAAATGGCGACTTTTTCGGCCCAAAACAGCCTAAATCGAGAGGAGGCTAATTCCCCGTCACTCGGATCGCTTAGGTTTGTTCAGACAAAATGTAGGGCATGATCCAATTAACAAGGTATTTCAATATGTAGGCGGTACGACAAAGAGAGCGAAGTTGTGGCCTTCGGCGTCAGGCTCAATCGCATTCCCTCGCTTCTCTGATATGAGGGAATCTATTTTCAGTGAATAAATATTATTCGAAAATTCGAAACCAGCATCATCCTAGATGCTGACTCATAACCATGGATAATGGCTTCTTTACGTAGAAAGGCAGCTGGGGTGACGTCATAGTGGCCAAAGCATCGAAACGAAGATCAGAACATGGTGGTCAAAATACCCATGCTCGATAACAGCAACAATAAACAAACCTTCTCCGTGAGCTCTGATGTAATGATGTTGTATGTTGTGATGACGATATCGTATTTGGCCAGTCTGAAATAGGAGAAGAGGGGTCGATCACCCCACAATATCGGATAGTCTTCTCTTGCATTCTTACGAGTTCTTCAACGCTAAGTTTGAGACTTAGTATGAGTCTTTGTTCTGTCAAAAAGAGAGAAGCGGGGCGAAAACGTCCATTATCGTCCATTCATCTCGCACTCACTTCTTCGGTCTATCTTCTCTCTTGGTCTTCAGTCTACGATATACGTGCACGGACAGTCGACTGCCCTTCACCTCCAATGTAGAATTTTAAATATTTAATCATTTTAATAAATGTATCAAACAGCTTAAATAAAAAACTAAGATTCCTCTCTCACTGACCCTCTTGTTGATCCCAGCTTCCCACTGGAAAATCACAGATGCGAAGTCGATAACTAGGGTAGTGTGAGAGGGAACCAGCCTGCAACTCATTATTGAAAAATTTACTCATTTCTAACGTTAAAAAATCACAATAACAAACCCGTATGCTGATCAGCAAGCTTCACAACCGATGAAACGTGTATCGATCTAATCACCAACAAACCTGGCTGCATCGCACATCTTCTTGTACTTGTTCTCTCTCTTCTCAAACTTCTCCTCCTCATCATTCTCCATTGCGAGTCGCTCATGCTTCGTATGCATCACAAGAGAGATCATCGATATCGTCTTGCCCAGTCCCATGTCGTCAGCTGAAATGGGGTGAGAGTACTAATCAGATATCAGCACTATGGCATAATTATAACGATACATTGAGACCGGCAGCTGGGAAAGTGTTGCACTTCCCCATTTACGCGCCACCAAAGGCTACTCACCTGATCAATCAGACATTCTTTTTCTCTATAGGGTTCCGTAGTCAATGATTAGTGGGGCTTAATCTCAGTTCATCCTATCCAGACGAAAAGGATAACACCCAAAAAACAGAATATCAGAAATCAAAAAGACAAACACAATCAACAATCATGCGTAGTAATGAATAAATTGTCATTAATCTACAAATGCTTTTCATTACTTCTGAAAGAAAGCGCGAAGAAAAAAATCATTGTATCGATGGGATTCTCCATTTTTCCATGTGTCGGAGAGCGGGTGCCAATTTGATCTTCTCCCGTGCTCACCAAGGATCCCTCCGGGTGCTCTCTGCTTCTCCCTCCACAACATCCACGTCAATCCAGTCTTCTGATGTCCCATCAATTCAACTTTCAATCCACGAGGAGTCGGAGTCTCTTCTCCGTCGGAATGGGACGTTACCTCTCTGCAATTACGTCATCCACTGCCCTCTTTCCCTCTTCTTCGATTTTTGGCTTTTCATTCTCCATCTCACTTCTCACTTAAAGCTGTCTAGTCAGGGCCAAAAATCGAAGAAGTTTCTCTCTCTCTCTCTCCTCCCTCCCTAACTCACTTGTGCATCTTATCTAGAGTATCATTCGTGATCCTCTTCACATTGGCAACTCGATCATCCGTCATCACTCCTCCAATCAA
The DNA here is from genome assembly GCA_900490845.1 of Pristionchus japonicus. Classification (NCBI taxonomy): domain Eukaryota; kingdom Metazoa; phylum Nematoda; class Chromadorea; order Rhabditida; family Neodiplogasteridae; genus Pristionchus; species Pristionchus japonicus. Next base: position 557,806 of record LS516596.1, read on the forward strand.
TCTCTTCTTCGCCAATCCACCGTCCACTTTTATATCGTAATCCTTCGGCAGATCACCCGTCTGAAAATGGAATGAGTGAAGTTATGAGAAGGGAGAGGGAGAGGGAGGGGGAGCACACGCGATAACACGATATCGGATTGACAATAATCGATGATGAAACGCGACGATAATTAAATAATGAGGAACGGATAAACAATAAGTTGAGAGGAAAAGATGAGAGGATACGAGGGATAAAAAGAGAGAACAAGGAGTATAGACAGAGGGAAGAAGACAGAGGGAAGAAAGAGAGATGAAGAGAAGGAGTGAGGGGAGAGAATCGAAAGAAAACCTGCAAAAATGATTGATTAAGTGTATTGTGGAATTCCTCTATCGAGATATGAGAGAGTCGAAGGAGATTGGGGCCATTCTCAAAAAAGCAAAAGTAAAAATTCATCGCGAAGAATCGAACCACTGTGAAAATATTTCCAGCCCATCGTCTACGCACTGAGCCATATGGAATGATGGGAATTGCCCTCCAGAACGAATACAAGTATCAATCAAAAACGGGTGCACGATAGAAAATCATTTCCTCCCTCTCATTGTGATAACCTAGGCCGGGTTCGTACGGTCAGTTTGCTTTCGTCTGCTATCAAAAACGACCAAAGCAAACTTCACAATGCTCTCTCATCACGATACGGTAGCCCCGTCATCTCCCTCTCTCTCCATCGCCTCTTCGGACATGGAAGATCTGTTCGGCCTCTCCATCGGCCACAGGATTCAAGAGCTCGTGAAAGCTCAGCCTCAAAGTGAGATTTTCTCCTTCTTCCTACTCTCCTTTCCTCTCTATCCTCTTCAATCCTCATACATACTCTGGAAAACCTAGAGAGAGAGAATAATCTGCCTATCATGAGATTGATGAGATACCGTAACCCTCTCTTACTCAGACGGATGCCTCGTCAAGTTCGCGGCCATCTCGTCGACCACTGTCAAAGCGGTCACCTTCAACGTCATGGCCACGCCCACTTCGCCTAAGCTCGCCCTTGCTACGGCCATCTTCATCATCGACACGGAAGAGAAATCCGTGAGTCTCTATGAAGCACCTTTATCTTCTACAAATCGATGAGCACACATTAGAATGAATCAAAGGGGGCACAGTGAGAGAAAGAGATATCACAAGATAAGAAAAGTGCATTCACAGCTCTTCTTCTACTCGGCCACGTCAATGGGATCCACCTTCACCGAGATACTGCCCTACTCCAACGTGGAGCCACTGGCCAAACTCATCTTCAACCAGGTACCCTCTCCTCCTCTCTCATCTACCGTAATCGAATATTGATTGATGGAACGACCCTATCTCTTTCAACCGTAACCCTCCCTCATTCTCAGCGCCACCTCCCTCCTCTCGCTTCTCTCACTGGAGCTCAAGTTGAAGATCTCGTCAATGGTCTTCCGGTCTCTCTCCATCCGGCCCAGCCGGAAGATCTTCCCTCCTCCCGCAAGCGAGGAGTTCCCGCCGACAGGGCACTCACTGTCGTCAACCCCGAAGCGGGAAAGAATTGGGCAGCACCCGTGAGATTTTCTACTCATTCTATTTACATCTACACACTCACTAATGACACATGGATGACGCAATCTACCCATACAGTACCCCACCCAAATTATCCATGTACTCATCTCATTTGCAGGATGCAATGGCCCACTCCAATGGGTTGGAGATCGTCGGCCCCAACACGCTCGACTCCCCATTGGAAAGAAGATACAAGGTACGATTACAGTACTCTAGTATCGATTAGATTGGAAGAAGTACCGTAATCTCTTTACAGCCCCGATCGATGACTGGGGAGGATTACGATCTCTGCTGGAGAAAAAATAAGGAGGAACGCGAGAACCTCCGCGAGTATATGAGTGAAGAAGCCAAGAAGAAGGATATGGAGGAGGAGAAGAAGGAGGACCCGTGAGTAGATGCCCCTCTTCCCCTCTCTTTCCATCTCAATCTCCATTCGCCTCTAGATAGGATACTGCTTTCCCTTCAATCGATTCCTTCCTAGCCAAACTATCTAATCAATACTAGATCTAGAGTACTGTAACACACACAAAATCGATTCTCATGAGTACTCAATTTCAGGATCAATGTCGATATCGACGACGAGGAAAAGGAAGAGGAAAGGGAAGAGGAAAAGGAAGAGGAAAAGGAAGAGGAAGAGGAACTTCCGGTGGAAAGGACTCCGCCCTCCTCTCCCACTGCCGCCTCTCCTCGTCTCTCCACCGCCCTCGCGGCCTCCCCTCCCCTCGTCCTCAACACTGGCAAGGAGAAGAGCTCCCCCCTCCGCACTGCCCGTCTCCCTCCCTCTTCCCCCCTCGCGGAGGCTCGCACCCCTCCCGGCTCCCCTCCTCCTCCATCTGGAGATGCAACTGGAGTGGCCCTTCCTGCCCCCTCTACCTCCACTCCTCCCGTCCTTCTCCCTCCTCCGGCCACGCAGCCTTCTCCTCCTCGCCGTCGCAGGTACAGTACTCTCTTCCTACCGTACTACTATCGATCGGATTCATCTTATCTCAATCATAAACTGATTACATTCCAGCCATCAGGGCGCAGCTGATGAGGAAGAGCCACAGAAGAAGATCGCGTGAGTTATTCACCCCTCTTCTACCCCTTCTTACTTCTCTTATCTACCCATGAAACAAACACTCTTCTCTATCCGAATCATCACTTATCAAAAATGACCTATCGATGACGCAATAGTCGCATGGATCATGGTATTCATTGCAGCCGCCTCGAGTTCCGTCTCGTGAAGAGCACGGAGGCTTGCAATGAATGGAAGGAGAAGTGCTCCTCCCTCAAGAAGAAGGTCACAGACCTGGTAAGCTATTCTTCCCCCAATGAACCGCTTAGGGAAGACGAGGGAAGAAGGGACTATCTCTACTATCTCTAGCTATCGCTCATAGACTCTAGGGGAAGAGGAATAGAAAGGAGAAGGTAGGACGAGAGAGTAATCGCTCCCCTCATTGCAGGAGACGAAGCTCCGCCCCTCTCTGGCCCTCCCCTGGCAGGTCGATGCCGTCCAGTGCAGGGAGAGACTCAAGAAGCTCCTCAAGGAGGGACTCGCCCTCGACTGCGAGAAGGTACATTACCACCATCTCTATCGGGGCAAAGCAACTACCATACCTCTCCAATCACTGTACTGTACCTATTCCAATCAATAATCTACCGTATCCATATTGCAGGTCACGACCAAGATGGTCGATCCCACTCTCCTCTCCTTGTGGCGCTCCAGAACGGCCACTTGGAGATGGAGAGTGGCCAAGTTCTTCTCGGTTGCCCACACCGCCGTTGCGAGGCTATCCGACATGAACATCGGCAAGATCAACAATGAGGCCTTCCTCAAGGTTTGTTCTTCTTCCTTTTCCATGGAATCGTGGTAGAGGGATAAGTAGGAGAGAGGAGGAGAGTACGGAGAGGGTACGGTAGAGGGAAGGTGTGCGATTCTTGAGCAGAGTAGAGGAAGAGGGAGGGAAAGGGATACGGTTGAGAGCATCTCCTTCAAGTAGGGTGGGATGATTCAATTGGTTCATTTCAGGAGTACGTCCAATGGGCCAATGTCGTCGAGGAAGGCATGCACGCTATGAAGGACGAGATCAAGGACTTCTCGAACGAGATCCGCACCGAGCACACCTATGTGAGTCACTCCCCCCCCCCCCCCTCCTTCTCCCCTCTCCTTTCCTCTATAGATCCCTCATTCTATACATGAAACAACTCTTATAACAATCACTATCATCGTCACTCCCTGATTCCTCTCTCATCAATCAATAACTGATTTCTCAGGCCGCCCGCATCGTTCGCTCCGACGATGGCTATCTCGACGCCCATGCCGCGTTCAAGTGAGTCTCACAACGATATCACAATCAATATCCCACCTGGTTACGGTATCAATAAGAATCGATTGCAGGACGGCCTCCGCGGACCACTTGGAGCAGCTCAAGGAATGGGAGGAGCGCACCCGAGCCATGCTCGACTAGAGGTGAGCATAGAGGACACTTCCCCCATCTCCCTCCGAACCCCCTCTATGGAAGTTATCGAATACTGAGAGAATCTACATCCAAATGAGAATCGACAACTTGTAATATTACGGTATCGATTCAATCGATAAGTAATTCAGCAGTTAGCCTAGATGGGAAAGAAAACCCATTGATATGCAACAAATAGAGTAGATGATGGTTAAGAAAAATAGACATCTAAACTAATCATCTCTATTTCAGATGCGCCATCTCATCTCCACCCACTCAACAGCTCCTCACTCTTCTCTCTCTCTCCTTCCACTCGACTACGGTATTCAAGCTGGCATCTCACTGCCACTCACTATAGCCACTGAGTGGTAATCAAAAGGCATACGCCACCAAAAGAGGCCGAAAAGATCCCATGTGCCCACCTAATGAGGCAAAACAGATCCTTCGGGACGCCAGCCCACAACAATTGAAAAGAGGCTATGGGACAAAAACAGCCCAAAAACTCTCTTTCTTCTTCGCTCTCTACTCGCCCTCCACCAATCAATCATCTACTCAATGGATATGGACGTTCACTTTATTTTGGTGAGTATATATCCCCCCCCCCCTCTTCCACTAGATGGGATGGGAAATCAGAGATATCTCACAGAGTAGAATAACCTCTAGAAAGATAGCTTAGTCAATTCGAGACTATATCCTCTTCCATCTCTGGCATCTAACTAATCATCACAATTCAGTCTATCTGAATATCGCCTCCGTTCCTTCGTCTCTCTCTCTCTCATCTTCTCACGAAAAAGGAAAGCCTTCCTTCATCGATACGGGAAGACTGCGTTTTTGGTGAGTATAAATCCCACTCTCCAATGCTCTTAGTCAATCGAGAAAGGATCTATGAGTCCAACATCTTCGCTATCATATCACCTAAGGTGAATAAAAGACTAGAGAGGAAGGGGAATCGGAAATATCCCTAGCTAAACATCTCTATTCCAGATGTTCCATCTCATGTCCGTCTTCGTGTCTCCTCCTCTCTCCATCTCTTCCACTTCTGGTATGCTGGCATCACACTGCCCCTCACTAGTCACTAAGTGGCACCTAAAAGGCAAAACGCCACCAAAAAGAGGCCGAAAAGATCCCAAGTGCCCACCTAATGAGGCAAAACAGATCTTTCGGGACATACGCCCACAAAAAAGAAAAGAGGCTAAGGGACAGAAGCCCAAAAACTCTCTTTCTTCTCTCTCCTCAATCTACATCTCTACGTCCGCCGATCAATCAATCGTCTACTGCATCAGCACGGACATCACCTTCTTTTTGGTGAGTATATATCCCTCCTCTTCCCAACTCTGAGTCAATCGAGAAAGGATCTATGAGTTAACCATCTTCTCCATCATATTACCTGACATGAAAAAGGACTAGAGGGAAAGGGGAATCGCAGTACCCCACAAATAGACTAGAATAACCTCAACAAAGATAGCTTAGTCAATTTGAGGATATATCCCTTTCATCTCTGGCATCTAACTAATCATCTCTATTTCAGATGTTCCCTCTCATCGTCTTCGCTACTCCTCCTCTCTCCATCTCTTCCTCTTCCGGTATTCTGGCACCTCACAGCAGCTCACTGTAGCCACTAAGTGGCACCCAAAGGCATAACGCCACCAAAAGAGGCCAAAAAAGATCCCATTTGCCCACTAAAAAATACAAGAAAAGAGGCTAAAAAAATAGTACGGGACAAACACCAGCCCAAAACTCTCTCTCTCTCCCTCTTCTCTTTCTCAGTCTCTCCTCCTCATCCTTCTACAACGTCGATCAATCATCTACCCATGGACACAGACGTCTACTTCTTCATGGTGAGTATATATATATATATATCCTTCTCCACGAGATAATAGATTAACTCAGGATCGGCCACTCGACTCGATGAAAAGGAGTGGGACTAAAAAAGGAAAGAAAAACGGGTGACATCTATGTTTTAATTGGTAGAAGGGAAGTAATGGATGAAATCTCTTTCAATTCAGGATCACATCATCCACCCAACCCCAAAGCAATCGAGGCAACTCTTACAGTAACATTACAGTAAACGCTTCCATTTATTTTTTTAGATTTTCTAGGCTGGCATACAAAGATAATCCTTTCAGGAAAGGATCAAAGGCGGACAACAAGAATCAAGGACACATGTCGCCCATCAATAGTTAGTATCCCGTAAATCGATCAAGTTGGATCAAATACGGTAGGGAAAGGACTAATTGACGAGATGAGACGGTATGGCGTCTCTCAATGGTCTCGATGGAAATTGGGGACAGATGTGAGAAGGGATTGACGAAGTCCAATCGGGGGTTCTTCCAAATGGATTCGGTAAGCTTCTTCTCACATACAACCGAGTGAGGTAGTAGTTGCCCAAAATTCTGGGACGGGAGAAGGTCAGAGAATACTCTTCATCATCACAATCAAATGAGGATGAATCTTTACTCGGGAAGACCATTGCCAGTCTGTAGGGCTCGTGTCGCTCTCGATTGCATTCGGGGTTGGAATACAAAGTGGAGACCGGAGATGGTTTGAAGAAAAGAATTGGAGAGACATTGGAGACGCCCCTTCCTTCAAACCCAACCACAAGTTAGCCCGCTATATCGATTCGTTCGTAATCTATTCATAACGAATACGAATTGCTTGCCAACGCCTTCCCATCTCTCGGAATTGTGGTATGTTCAAGAATACCACCTTTCCTTTCCAATCAACCTCACAAACCTCTGTCAGGGGGATCAAGAAAGGGAATTCATGTGGCTGAGTTGAGGGTCTGAACTGCCCATCTGTTCCGATAGACCTCTCTACCTATGACTTACTAACCAAACCACAAGTTATCTCTCTCTATTGATTCCTTCGTAATATATTCATAACGAACAAGAATTCCCCCAATGCCCGCCTTTCTATCTCCCTTCGGAATTGTGGTATGCTCAAGCACACCATCTTTCCCTTTAAAATCAAGCACCGTGCTTTCCATATTCTGGGAATTGGAAAACACATCCGCAGATCATCAACTGCGCGACAGTCATCAAACATCAAGATCACTCATCAAGTCGAGCGAACGACATGATGAAAGGTACTCCCCGGCTACGAGATGATACTAGAGGATACTGCCATGCAAGCATCACAACTTTGTGCGAAATGCCCGAAAAAAACTATTCACCAAGTGACCAAGTCACTATCGATTTCCCTTCATATGGGGAATCGCACCAGAGTGCATAGACCCCGAACCCAAGAAACATATCACTGCACCAAAAAAACGTCCTTTATGACCAAAGACTTTACTCAAAGATTGTTTTCTCCTAACTCACAAGGGAACCGCATAACTTTAATATGAAATTGGGCTATGTGACATATACCATTCGAAAGAGCATCCAAAGGAGGTATGATTCACGTTTTAAAATCCTGCTATAGCGACCTGTGGTGGGAGGTAGGCCACTTTTCCTTTAACGCAGGAATCGGCAAGATTCTACCTTGCCCGTCACTCGAGCAGATAGCGCCTCTGTTGCTCTATCACACCCATGGCCGTGTGGTGAAGTGGTAGTGATCCGCCTCTAGTACTATTTTGGCGTCGGTTCGAATCCCGGCCGCGACTATTTTCTTTTGCTCTTTTTTTATGCTTGTTATGATTATGTTTGCTATGGTGCGTTGATAGAAATGAGTGATTTGAGGTTTCTGGGTAAATATCAAGTTCCCATTATAACGAAAAAATTATTTTTGCAAAATAGTGGAAATTCACCTACAAAAATGAGTGTAGATATCTATTAGTGCGAAACGTATAGGTAAACAATCGTGCAAGTTTATAAATGACAAAAAGAAATAGGCAAAAGAAAATAGTCGCGGCCGGGATTCGAACCGACGCCAAAATAGTACTAGAGGCGGATCACTACCACTTCACCACACGGCCATGGGTGTGATAGAGCAACAGAAGCGCTATCTGCTCGAGTGACGGGCAAGGTAGAATCTTGCCGATTCCTGCGTTAAAGGAAAAGTGGCCTACCTCCCACCACAGGTCGCTATAGCAGGATTTGAAAATGTGAATCATACCTCCTTTGGATGCTCTTTCGAATGGTATATGTCACATAGCTCAATTTCATATTAAAGTTATGCGGTTCCCTTGTCAGCCCTACGAGAGATCAGCCGACCCCCCCCCCCCCC
>LS516636.1:0-50203 GCA_900490845.1 Pristionchus japonicus
TACTTTTTTTCAACCAACCAGGATCTGTGAGAGAGTAGCACGATTTATCATACAAAAACAAGAGCGTCAGTTTCGCTTACGACCATACCTCGTTGAGAACACGACATCCCGTCCGATCTGTCAAGTTAAGCAACGGTGGGCCCAGCTAGTACTTGGATCGGAGACGGCTTGGGAATCCTGGGTGTTGTAAGCATTTTGCTCTGTTTTTTTTTGAACAATTTTCTTCGAAGTACTACCCGGAGTGGACAGCACGCACCACGATCCCTACCCTAGACCATGAGGAAAAGTACTACTCGGAGTGGCTAGCACGCACGTTATCTTCTTCTTTCGCGGAATCGGATAGGATTCGGCAAGAATCCTGACTAGGGTTGCTCGGGAGATTAGTTCTCTCCCACCTGAGGGCGTCGTAATGCCCAAAAAAGTTCTGCTCATTTTTGTGAAATAAAAAATCCTTTGAATAATAGCAAGCATGCAGTTCATAAGATGTTTTTGAGCAATTTCCGGCCGAAAAAAAGCAATGTCAATATTTGCGTTCCATTTTCGTTGTAAAATGTTCGAAATATGCACTGATATCGCACTGCCTCAACGGCTTTCATCCCCACGGTCATTTTGGCTACCATATTTCCAGGCCATCGCATGTTAGTTAATTCTCGTCGATACAGGCTCTATATTTGATGGGGTGTGAACTTCGTTGTTTGGCACACTTTCGGTCATCAATTCCTAAGTTTACTTTGTTCCTAATTGTTCGCATTAACCGTTTACCTAATTTACAGTGTATTTATTTGTGTTTTACATCGCTGAGTAAAAGCGAAAAAAATTTGGAACGCTTCACGAATTTGCGTGTCATCCTTGCGCAGGGGCCATGCTAATCTTCTCTGTATTGTTCCAATTTTAGTATATGTTCATTTGGAATGAACGAGATCTGGGTTCGAGCACCCGCTTATATAAGGGAGCCAGAGGGTGCGCTCTAGCAGCGCCGGGTAAGAGAATTCTCTAATTATTCTACTCCCTGTCGTGTCTAGAACGCACCCAGAGGGCAAGGTAACAGATCCTGACCCGTCGTTGGATTAATATCCCAAGTTTGAGGTTATTATTGAAAACAAGGCTCATGGAAACATGTGGCCTTGCCGACCCAATTTTGGAACGGCACTGCTTAGGCGGTGCCAATATGACTGTGATTCTAAGAAGCAGCATCGCACAGTTACGATGAAAATCAATGCATGTACTTTTTTTTTCAACCAACCAGGATCTGTGAGAGAGCAGCACGATTTATCATACAAAAACAAGAGCGTCAGTTTCGCTTACGACCATACCTCGTTGAGAACACGACATCCCGTCCGATCTGTCAAGTTAAGCAACGGTGGGCCCAGCTAGTACTTGGATCGGAGACGGCTTGGGAATCCTGGGTGTTGTAAGCATTTTGCTCTGTTTTTTTTTGAACAATTTTCTTCGAAGTACTACCCGGAGTGGACAGCACGCACCACGATCCCTACCCTAGACCATGAGGAAAAGTACTACTCGGAGTGGCTAGCACGCACGTTATCTTCTTCTTTCGCGGAATCGGATAGGATTCGGCAAGAATCCTGACTACGGTTGCTCGGGAGATTAGTTCTCTCCCACCTGAGGGCGTCGTAATGCCCAAAAAAGTGCTGCTCATTTTTGTGAAATAAAAAATCCTTTGAATAATAGCAAGCATGCAGTTCATAAGATGTTTTTGAGCAATTTCCGGCCGAAAACACGCAATGTCAATATTTGCGTTCCATTTTCGTTGTAAAATGTTCGAAATATGCATTGATATCGCACTGCCTCAACGGCTTTCATCCCCACGGTCATTTTGGCAACCATATTTACAGGCCATCGCATGTTAGTTGATTCTCGTCGATACAGGCTCTATATGTGATGGGGTGTGAACTTCGTTGTTTGGCACACTTTCGTTCATCAATTCCTAAGTTTACTTTGCTCCTAATTATGCGCATTAACCGTTTACCTAGTTTTTCCGTATTTTTATTTGACATTTTACATCGCTGATTGGCGATCGATGACTTTGGCATCATAAATTTGCAAACTACTATTTAGCAATCATCGTTTGGGAAATTTCACTCTAAAACTTTCACTTTGGAACCGACATGTTAGAACCATTCAATTGGGAACCAGAAATATAGAAACCACGATATGGAAAGATCATTTCGTAACCGATCATTCGGCAACGAGGTTTTGTAACCCGACGATTTATAACCGACGATCTGTAACCGCGCGAGCCAACATGTAAATAGGGATAGATTTGTCAAATATATGCTAATTCACGTGAATAGGAGTGTAAACATTGCTTCCCTATTGCATTTGCATACGTATTGATTGACTTGACGCCTTTCCTTGCTAAATTTAACCCAATTTGCATACTGCCTCGCGCGGTTCCAGATCGACGGTTATAAATCGTCGGGTCGCAAAACCTCGGTTCCAAAATAATCAGTTACCGATCGACGGTTATAAATCGTCGGGTAGCAAAAAGTTGCTTTTGTTTTCGCGATTGTCAAGAGTAGTTTCCAAACTAAAAGTTTTTAGCAGTCGGTTATATTTTCTCGGTTCTTAGGCTCTCGGTTTCTAAATTATGATTCCCAAGTTATCGATCGCCCGCTGATTTGTCACTCACTTGCAAGCTAATACATCATACCAGGCTCTATGCCAAAAAGTTTACATGATTCACATGATTCTCTAAGCGAAACTTCGTGGAAGAATTGAATTGAATTGAATTGAACAGCGGCTCTAAGGAGCCAGCCCCGTAATGCCAGTAGTGATATACTTTAGATATTTTAATTTGTTGTTTAGGCATGAAATTAGGCCTGACATTTTCTACCAGCCTCTTGAATCCTCATCCCTGTTCGTTTCGAATATCAAAAGATCAATGACATTGATGTGATGAGTCACCCTGCCACAAACTGCGCCCTCCTCTTCTGTGCTCAATTTGTGCGCACTCATCCTCTCACTGCTCAACTAAATTTCCCACTCCCTCTCCCTCTTCTTCTCTTTCGGGTTGCTACGTTTCGCGTTTGCCAACTTCTCTTACCTCTTTCTCCCTATTATGTTCACGGCTCCTTTCCTTCAGCGTTTCGAGGAGAAGAAGAAGATGCGTTTCGCCTTGAGACCACCGAAAGAGACCTTCGAGGGCGCTGATTGGGGTTGGTTTGTCGATAATTCTCCGTTTTTGTGACGTTATTAGGCGTTCTCAAGCTATTTGCTCAAGGATTCATCGCTATTAGAGTAGAATTACTCTGAAGGAGAGGAGGAGTCGAAAATGAGTCTTATAAGTGCCAATTTCCAGAGCAAACCCCCCCCCCAATTTGCAGTGTCCCACGTCAAAATCGATACACGCGAGACGCTAGAGGGAGAGGAGAGACAGGGACTGACGGATCTCCGTCATAAAGTGTATCATCTGCAGGTGTTCAAGGTACTTTTGCTTCGTTTTCATGACATTGCTCGTGTTTGTTCGAGTGATGAGTAGACTTTCAAAAGGAACTACTGAACTAGTTCCATAATAGTCAAATGAACCGCTAATAGAGAGAACGCAAAACGAAGAGATTTTGAGATGATTTGACTAAAGGAGCTAGTTCCTAGTTTCTTTTGAAAGTCTAGTGATGAGTCATCTAGGACGCATGTCAGCGCGCGTTATCGATAGGCGTGGAGCGTGAGACAAAATAGAGTGTGAGAGAGCGCAAAAGCAGAAAGAATTTGTGCGAATAGACCACTGGTGGGATGGGGGGAAAACATGAGAGTGTGAAGACGAATGAGTCGATCACTCAGGTACCCCTGGAGCTGGATGCTTTGCCCAACGAGGTCTACAGCTCGACCCAGACGGGCTTCACGCTGGAGGAGGGCAAGGAGTACCTTCTGTGTGGTGTGTTTCTCAATTTTGATGGTTTTCTCAATTTCTCCGGTTTGGAAAATAGCTTTTTGCCTTGTCTACATGGTGTCAGGCTGTAATAATTCTCTCTTACTAACGTGTAATTGCAGGCCATCTCACCGAGGAGGGCCGGCTGAGCTGCATCGGTGGTCAGGTAAGGAGCTTACGGAGGACAAAGAGAGCCAATTTCCTTTTAACGAACAAAGAGAGCCAATTTGTTAACAACTCAGTTATACTCGCTCACGAGAACGCCAATGATAATGTTATACATATAGCACAAATCGCATTCTAAACCATTCCTAAAGTGCTGATAGTGCTATAGATTCAATACGTGCAAGAGATATTTGCAGATCCGTCCCGACGGCGTGGAGGGAATGGTGGCGGAGTGGAGGGAGATCACTGTTGAGTTCGTAGTGGAAATGCGCAACTGGAAGGAGGAGTAATGCGTCGACGATTCATTCGAGAACTTGAGAATGCGTATTCGGACCATTCATCTTCCGCAACGTTCTTTGCATCATTTCGATAAATATTTGTGATCTCAACGAGACAGAATTCATTATGAATGTGATAAAAGACAGAGGATGATATGACGGCCGTTATCCATCACTGCAATTCACTCATTTGTTCAAGCCGGTAACACAAATTTATAAATTAGCCCTTTCAGTCTATTCTTGTGGGATTGACGAAACAAAACTGCGTTTGTGGGCAACACAGCTCAGGTAAATGCAGGGTGCAATTCGATTTAGTCCGCTCTAACATCCAATCTACTTCCGCAGACTTACCAAGCTGTTGATTAGACTGGCCGCGAAGCGCAAGGTAACAAGATTCAGGTGCGTATCTCTTCTGATAGCCACTCTGCTTCCCATCTACTCTTTAGCTCAATCCGTTGATAAGAGTGGCCGCGGGGGCTCATGCAGTTCAAAGAAAATGTTTGCGCAAACTAATAAGATCAAGATCGAGTCTGACCACTTTTCATATCGCACTCTACGGGCTTTGCAGTGCAGTCTTCAGACTTTCCTCAGTCCGTGCATGCAAGTATTCGAATATATTGGAGTATTCTTCCTTGCTACATCATTGTTCACCCTATTCGTACACGTACTAGTTATAATCGCAGTATTCTTGGAGCGAAAACGAGCAACGGTGAATGCCTTCTACACTATTTATCTGGTAAGCCTCTAACTCCATTCCCAATGAATCCCTTGATCACATCAAAGCTTCAGACTGGTTGTTTCGCTGATATACTTTCACTCATGAATGCAGTGTACCTGTACTGTTCACTTACAGGGTTTCTGAATGTTCATCTAATCAATGGATCTCTCATCGTTTATGTACACTGAAACAACATTGGATAAATTTGATCCAACCTTCTTTCTAGGTTTCTCAAGGCATAGTCTGGGGCGCTCGATTCAGTCAAATGCTTACGGTGTTGCTAATCGCGTTGAACCGGTTGTCTGCAATTCTCAACCCAATGAAGTACTCGCGGGTACGCTTCACTCAATAGCCTCTTGATGTGCAAGACTGTTCAGATATGGAACAAATTCGTTGTTTATCTATCAGTTTTCCTTCAAGTGGGATCATTCTCCGGTTTCGGTATTGCGTTTGTCTATATACTTGAACCGTTCTATGTTCCATCTACCCTTGGAGGAGTCATTACAGCGGTTTTTGATTTCTACTGGTGAAGTTTGCTAATCGCTTCCATTCAGAGGAAACCGAATTCGTTATTTCTGACTACACTCATTATTCAATCATCCAATGCCGGAATCGTTGTTCTCTGTTATATCGTTATCGTCGTCAAATCGAGAATTGCAACACAAACGGTTATTCCTTTTGGTAGCGTTTGATAGTTCTCTAGAGGATCATTGGTACAAAATCCGACTAATTTAGAGTCATTCCGAGAAACGTCACGAAAACAGTTTGCACAAAGCATCGTTTGCTATCTGCTTGGTTGAGGTTCGTAAACTTTCTTTCGGCTGTAACATGCCAATTTAGATAATCTCGGCCGCACAGCAAGTAGTTTCGACTCAATTCTACTCAACGGTTTAATCACACAGAATTTTTTAAATTTTACATTTCTGTTTCAGCCAACGGTCACTCTGTGCATCTACATAGGCCGAACGGTAATCTATACTTCCCTTCCACCCTATCTGCTCATATTATTCTCGAAAAGTATTCGTCATCGACTCTTTCATATTTGTGGTTTTAGGTAAGCCAAACCACTTTTCTATTGAAAATTCTTCATGTTTCAGGAGTAACGCTGTTCAGAATCGGCAGACAATTTCCAGAGCGTCCGAAACGAATTTGTGAACATGCACCTCGAGACGAATACGTGTTTTCTTGCTTATAGCTTTCGTTTCGTCGATTTTATTCATGTTTCTGCTACATAGAAACCATGAACGTTTTAGGATAGACCTTAGCAGAAAATTGGTGGTAGAAAGTGGATCAACTAGTTGAGCTCTGATGATTACTAAATGGCGATATGAACAACTGAATCACAGCTGTTCGAAATTTACGAATGAAGAACAGCACGAAAAATGCATCTATCGCTGGGAATATTGATGTGGTGGACAATAGAACATTCCTGAAAATCACATGTTCACTGTTGATAATGTTGACTACCTGTAATCGGAGGAAGAATAATTGATAGAGGAATGTAGGAGATGAAAAGAGGTACTGCTGTCTAAAAGAAACTCTTGATCTGTTCGGTGTATCGGTTGGACGTATATTTCATACTGCGAGTTGAAACATTTCGAACCTGAATAAGTAGAGCCCGAAATAAGTCCGACTGCATTTTCCGAGTTTTCTCGGTCAAATGGTTGTCGGGCGAACTGAAAGTTCTGATGATGCGCATTCCAAAGATCAGAGTCACCTAATGACGCCATTAACTCGCCAAATGCAGAAGATTATGGCGGAGGCGGTGGACCCAAACAATCCGACGAGCACAGTTAGAGCGGCAATTGAGGGTCCATGCAATTCATTCGACCCGGTCCTGTTATCAGGTCGCTGAGATTTAATTAGCATTATTTAAATTGAAACGAGAACGATAGCCGCACCTTGACTGCAATCGTAGTGTAACCCCGGCGCGGATATTTTCCACGCCATAAATATCGAAAATATCTGGAGCAATTATATCTCTGAAAATTTACATATTTCTTCCTGACATGAAAGCACCGTGTTTCTTGAGATGGTGTGAAAGCGACAATGCACGTTCCCACGACTCCGGTAAGATAAATGATATTGACTGCGATGCCGAGGCGAGTCCACATCGATGGCGACCAGAAATCAGTGCAGGAGCGAATGATTCCACTGAAAAATGTGTAATTTGACGCGTTGGATGTCGAATTCTCAGTCTAGCAATTCTACCAACCTGCTAACACACTTGAATCTGTACACAAAATGATAGGCGAGAACCAGGAAAGTTTGAAAGTAGGTAGCGATGAAAATAAGGCAGAACAAGGTGTCGCAGGAGACTACAACATTTTATATTCTAAAAATATATTGCAATAAATACCATACAGCCAGCAATGATCATTTCTCCATATCTCGGAAACAATGAAACACCACTGCTCATCATGTGGATCATCTAGAATTACCATTTGAATATCATTTTTAAATGATTTAAATAATACCGGCTGTAAACAAGCATGCCCGCAGCTTGTCATGACATCGCAGACCGCAAATATGTCAAGTAGATATCGATAAGATCCAATGCTTGCGAATTTCGTTGTGAAAATTATGTAGAGAAGCAGACCATTGGAGATAAATGATAGTATCGTTGTCGTAGTGAGGAATATGGAGTGGAAGGGGTCCTCGTAGAACCAGGCATACATTGATGATGTTATCGTTGTATCGACTGACGAACGAGTGAACGATTATCGCGATGCCTTCTAGTGACATTTAGTAATGGATGATTAGAGGTTGATGTGATAATTAACCATGCGGTGAAAGCAACTATATTTATGTATCTCTATCTCTAAGAATAAAGAATCATCGCTGCAATAATAAGCCATATTCAGATGACGTAGAAGCTCATGATCACAAAGCGTTACTAATTGAAAAATATAGCTTCCGTAAAGTTCAACAATTCTACCATTATGAATGGGACACCTTATGCATTGCTCGGCAGGTAGCGGGAATGAATGAGCTGGGAATAGCGAGAGCTTATAAAGTTAGTCAACCAATGCCCGATGCACTCTTTATAACGAGGGATTCTCGCATGAATTCGCTCTCGTATCTGCTGTATTCACTGAGCAAACGAGAAAAATAGCGTAATGCTTGATCAGGATGTGCAATTTCAAGCGCATTGATGTGCAAATTCTTTCAACATACATAGATGCGAGGTCCAAGACACACACCTCATACATCTCGATCACTTCCTTCCCTACACCGAACGCTCACCGAGCAGAAACCTTCCGCTTGTTAACTTCCAGTGGTGAAGGAGTCAGACATCTTGCTTATTTATGCCCTTTTACTGATGAGTGAAACAAGACAGAACGATAGAGCAGGCAGAATTGAGAGAGTGCACTCGCCCTTTTCCCGCACCCAGTCCAACCATGGCTACCTGAATTGGACAGGATATATCACAGCGCTCATTCACACCCGCTTTCACTCAAGCTCATGTTTGCGTTGCTGCTCAAACTGATTGGTGTGTTGGATAATGCGGTATGTTACTGAGATTTGTTCTTGTTGTGCTTGTAACGAACAATTCAAACCTAGGACGCATCATCGTGCTTCACACTGGCAAAGTGGGATACAGTGCGGAACCTGGTCGCAGACATCAGCCCTTCAGCTTCGCTGACTGACTGTCAGAACAGTTGTTTCGCTAATGCGCAGGTACCAACTCATCCCGGATCTAGATCTAGAAACAAATCCCCCCCCCCACCGATTCGACTGTGTCGACGGACCTCCGTTTCCTTGACCACGCATTATATCGACTTTTCCTGACATCATGCCTCCACAACGGAATACACAGTGAATTGAAGTGAATATACAGTGTGCGGCAGTAAGCTTCTCTACTGGGTCTTCGTGCGCACTGCTGGGAGCAGATACGGGGAGGTAAGAGCACACGACTCTCAGCATCATTAAAGCATGTTATGATATTATCCAGGACTCTGAGCTCTTGTTCGTCAGGAGCTTCCCTCTACGCAAGGGATCCAACATGCGGTAAGTGAATTATTTGTGTGGAGATCCTCTAAACGCTAATCGCTGAGACCAAAAGATATTATTGACGGAAAAAGGCCATATCTGTATTTCAGTCTCATCCACAACAAGCTCGGTTGCTAGC
Source organism: Pristionchus japonicus (assembly GCA_900490845.1). Classification (NCBI taxonomy): domain Eukaryota; kingdom Metazoa; phylum Nematoda; class Chromadorea; order Rhabditida; family Neodiplogasteridae; genus Pristionchus; species Pristionchus japonicus. The sequence goes on from LS516636.1 coordinate 9,180, forward strand.
ACGTCGACTACCAGCCCTATTATCACTACAACGACAACATTAACAACAACTGCAATAACAACTACAACCACTCCGATTCCGATCACTACTAGCACTGGAACCACCACAATTTCTACCACTACTACTTCAGCATCCACAACAACGGCACCGCCAGGAAAGTAACGATCCCTTGAGCTTGAGTCGGACCAAGTCTGATTTTTCAGCGTCTATGCATGTCAAAATGGATGCTATTTCTTCACGGATAAATCAGGTGAACAATACTGTCGTAGTTGAATGAAATTGAACACACAGATCCGACTTCGCAGAGCTCCGCTGTGATCAACCTGTCGTATCTCTGCGAAGCTGTATGTCAGACTGGAGTTTTGCAGGTATTTACATTTCAAGACATAGGCGCTAGGTGTACGCACTAGGAAACAGTTGTCTCTCGCTAGCGATACTTTTCATCCGGAGTGGTACCGCGAAACATAATATAAACCACGAAACTCATTGTTCGAAGGCATACGATGGTTCGAAATGGGTGGATGTCGAGAACAATCTGATCGGCTGCAACGATAATCTGCACTGGTGCGTCGTATTTCACGATCTCACAAAATACAGAGTGTCTAGGTGCGCTTCAAACCTCCCTTCGACGTCCTATGATATACCGTACGGATACGTTGGCATCTCAGTGCGGTGCCTCGGTAAATAATTGGGTACATTTAGATTATTACTAATGTACAAACAATTGAAGGTTCGAATGCATCACCAGCACACAGTGCAGTGAGCAACGCAAACTGCACTATACTGCAGAATTAAAGCCAGTGTATACTTTATTCGTAGTGATAAACTATATTGCACTGTTGCCATTCTTGAACATGCCCATTACGCCGACGTTTTGCAACTCGCTAAGAAAGGCTTTGACAGACATCTGAATATCGTTTCGATTCACCTTTTCAGATATCCATATATGAAAATGTATGCACCTGTATTGCATTAGAAGACACTTTTTGAGAAAGTGAAAAGTTTTGTTCATAACCTTGGCAAAGTTGAAAAAATCGATCCGGTCCAAAACTGGTGTGCAGGTAGTACTCACCGAGTGTAGCACACCTGCACCATGTGGAATCACCCAGATCGTTTTTCGACGGGTGGTGAACTATGTTTCAGTGAAACGTAACACAACCGACTTTGCTATTTCGCAATCATTCAGAACAAGCAAGGGCGCAAAAAAATGCACCAAATTCAGGTGAACGTACACACTAAGTTTCATCCCGATTGCTGTCAAACTCATCGAGAAAAATCGAATTATTTCATATTTTAATTTGCAGCTCAGCGGGGAGTTATGATAGTTCGCTTTTTTATTTTAGAAATAAGAAGATAAACTAGTAATCTTGCTTCCATAGAAAGATGAACGAAATTTAAAAATACACATTGGCTCAATTTTGGCAAAGAACGCGCAAAACTTCGAATAAAATCAGTTCTCGATCAGTTCTGGAATGTTCGAATTATCGAGAACTGACTGTTTTAAAGTGTAAAACAGAAGCAAAAATACTTTCAATTGGTACAATAGAATCGTTGATTCTTACAGTCAATCACAGTCATAAAGAAAAAATAAAACTACGCTGCGTTGTCGAGCGGTAGCAAATGATGAAAATTGGATACGGTAATTTACCCTATCGAGAACTGATTTTATTCGAAGTTTTGCGCGTTCTTTGCCAAAATTGAGCCAATGTGTATTTTTAAATTTCGTTCATCTTTCAATGGAAGCAAGATTACTAGTTTATCTTCTTATTTCTAAAATAAAAAAAGCGAACTATCATAACTCCCCGCTGAGCTGCAAAATAAAATATGAAACAATTCGATTTTTTTTGACAGCAATCGGGATGAAACTTATTGTGTACGTTCACCTGAATTTGGTGCATTTTTTGCGCCCTCACTTGTTCTGAAAGATTGCGAAATCGCAAAGTCGGTTGGGTTACGTTTCACTGAAACATACATCACCACCCGTCGAAAAACGATCTGGGTGATTCCACATGGTGCAGGTGTGCTACACTCGGTGAGTACTACCTGCACACCAGTTTTGGACCGGATCGATTTTTTCAACTTTGCCAATGTTATTTTCACTTTCTCAAAAAGTGACTTTTAGATAGTATCATGAGCTCGCCCAAACGAGCTGCATAGTTGCCCAGCTTGAATATGTCCCTGAAATTCGTCTGAAATCCAATGATGACATGGTTCTTACCTGTACAACACATGCAGCTCTTTCAGCACTTGTCTCTGATATCCTTCGCATATTCTAGATTTGTGAATCGAGCTTCGTTGATACTGGAAACAAAGGGAATGCTATCTAACGCAGACTCAAATCAAATGCTAGTTCTTACTGGTTAGCGACCACAGAGTGATGATCATTATCGATAAGTATTCGATTTCAGTCAGCTCCATTTTTTCGAAAATCGGCACGAGCATATCCCGACAGCGTTCGTTGAGCAATTGACATTTTCTGAACTCATTTGATATCATCTAACACTAAACATGAACAAAAACGTACCGTACGATTTGCTCCGAATCATTCGTATTTTCAGATCCTTCAAAGAATTTGACAAAGTCTTTGATAAGAATGGTGGTTGTCAAGGAGATGAAGTATCTAAGACGCAAAAACATTTGGAAGATCTAAAATACTACATACCTGTCCAATGGCCTGTCCTTGAATGTTTTCGCAGCTCGATAAAACCCTTCACTAGAAAATAGGAAGAGTAGGGCGTTGTGTAGGATCAACGACTGAAATATTGTACTCATTGAGACATGCTTGAAATAAGGTTCGTAGAAAACCTTGACCTCTTTTCTCATCGAGTACATCTCTTCAAACGAATTGGTCAAATACTTCAATGATCTATCAGCTACTCCCCGATAGATCTCTTTGATCATGCCAATTTTAGCAACGTATACTGTGAACTGAAGTGATATTCGTATGAACCAGAAAAAATATTGAACGATCTGGTTGTTCATCAGGAGGTGTGAGAGGTCGAGCAAGCCGCATCTCTCCTCAATCTGTAGAACTCTCGCTCGAACTCAAATCTTTCTGGTGTGAAGTCCCTGAATGATCTAGTGATTACTCTAGTCGTAGCAGAGAGAGAGAGCTCAAGGCTGTCTTGCAGGTCCCTAAATGACGTACCAGTGAGTTTCACTCGGAAACAATTCACCTGTGGTTTGCCAACAATAGATGGAGCAGGATATTCTGCGTATGCGAAGTGTTTGGAATTGGTGGAGATACTTCGCGTTTTGGAATTCGTTGACGAAGATTAACTGAAAAAAGGACGGTTACATGCAGTTGATAGACGGAAATTAGATCATTTTTAGGAGACAAGATACATTTGCAAAGAAAGGGAAAACGGAAAGCAACTCACGGGTTGGTTTCATTCCTTCTGAGACGCATCGATCGAAACGGCACTGCTCACAGACTGATGTTTGTGTTCTTCGGACTTCTAATTTGCGTTCAATATGTAACACTTCTGTTAGCTCACCAAGGCATTTTTGACACTTGCAAGAGTTGCTCTTGAGCTTCATTCCCGATTTGAACGATCTGAAGGTTATATTTCATAAGATGAATGAAAAATAGCGAATATATTAGACATGCTCTAATTACAAACCTCCTATAGAAAGCGGCGCAAGCTCTGCATGAATCGACTCTGAATCGAGCGCCGGCTGCAGGGCTATCACAGATCTGAGTGAGACTTCTCATTTTGTGAATCGTTTTTGAATATTTTTTTCCGCTTCCTATGCGAAAAAAATTACTTCATCATATTCTCAAGAATAGAACAAGTGATCTTGATGAAAATATCGCATAATGATAGACTATTTGAAATTACCTTGCATATCCTTACTGCCTTAGTCTTTATCGTTGAGTATGCAACCACAGGCGGGTCCATGGCCAACCGGGAATGAGTGCGCACTAGAGAAGAGCAGAGACTGAACTTTCCATATTTCTCCCGTTTGCACATTGATCTCTGCGATTTCCCGCCGATTGTCTCTCGTCTCCTCTACCTCTTCTACTCACTCCGTTCTCTCTGTAGGGAAACGTGAGGATATTGTAGTGGCCTCCTCCTTGTCAACTTTGTAGTATCACGAGTGATGATTGTTCGATAGGTGATATTGTACTGAAGCAATAGGAATCAGGCTCTTCGAGACTTTTGGAAGGAGTAGTTTAGATAGGCGATTCGAAAGTCGAGATAAACAACCGTATATCTTAGCAATCTACTACATAGGCCGTTTTTGTTAAAGTTTATAGAAAACACTTTCAACAACGCCGTGGAAAGTGTGCTCGTCTGTGTTTTAGCTTCGGTATTTAATCAACGGGCGGGGGTTACACTGCCAGCAATACAGTATTCCTTTATCTTCTCACTAGTTGTCATTAATTATTTGATTTGAGATGTTCATAATACTCGCCCTGCTCTCTTACGTTGTCTACTTCTACTGGAGCGTTCGCAAATACCCCAAGGGTCCTTTGCCCATTCCACTCATCGGCAATCTCTATCACGCAAGTTTTTGTACTTGCCTCTTTTATGGGGAATAGTGTCCATTCTTCTCCGACCAGCAACCTTGAAAATATGTAATTAGGAATGAATGCGACTCATCCTTTCTTCCGGTGAACGAGACAAGTGTTTTTATGGGTCGCGCTCTTGTTTGATCATATAATTACAGTTGAATCCCGACAATCTCCACGAGTATGCGCACAAGATAGGCAAGGACTATGGTTAGCGTCATTTCAAGTTGGTCAATGCATCATAATTCCGAATCAGGTCACTGCTTCACTCTATTTCTTCCTCGCCCGGTCGTCTTTTTCACCGATTTCACAACAATCAAGGAGGCGCTGGTGACGCAAGGTGATCCACAAAGAATTTCGGCGAATACAATGGATTGTTGTTTGAGGTGAACACTTTGCCGGACGATCGCACCTGCCTCCCGAGACTTACCTGCAAAGAGTGAGTGGATCGGCACTAGTCACCCAGATCCATGAAATTTGACATTTTAGAAAGACCAAGTTGGTGTTCTCATCTCGGATGGCGACAACTGGCGCGAGCAACGGAGAACCGCACTTAGAATAATGCGTGAACTCGGCTTCGGCAAGCAGTTGATGGAGGCTCAGGTATTGCGAGGCTCTCCTTGAACGTCCAACCGCGTTATCTCTAGGGATCTCCCTTTCTCGTTTCTTTCTAGCAGCATTACCCTTTCTGTTATATTAGTAACCAAGTTTCCCTTCAATTTCATCCCTCGTGACATTGCGACGTTAATAACTCGGGCGCACGATGCCTCTCCAAAAAAGAATGGCTCATTGTGACATCAAGCTTTTCGAAGACGAGAGACTCCTTACTTTTCCGCGATCTGGCTCACTAGACGCTATTTTCTCTTCATCACTGAAATGAGAATTGCAGGTAAATCGCTCCATTGATGAGCTACTCGACCAATTGGCTGCCACGAATGATGGAAGGTCGCCGTACGATATGAATCTGCCACTGCAGGTTGTTTTTATTATCTTTTTTTCTGTATGAGTTTCGAAAAAGGACATTACTGACGCATTCCTCTTGGAAGCAACTCTTCTGATGACGCCTCGCAGATCATTTTAGAATTCTTCATGTATCATAATTCGGTGATTCTAGCTCTGCGTCGGGGACATCATCAACGAGACGCTCTTCGGGTACCACTTCAAGTACACGGACACCGCCCGGTTCCAGTACTTCATCAATCGCGTCACGCAGTTCCTGACCAGCACGAAGGTGAGTAACTCGTAACATCATGTAGTTTCGGCACTTGTGGAGTTCCCTGGAAGAATGGTTATGTGTCATTAATGCTGTAATTCGTATTGCCCAAAGCAGGGTTAGTGGTCGGGGATGGAAGGTCGATATTGTTGTTCCAGTGAGATCTACAAGTACCGTAGTTTCGATCTCGCAGCGAAAATACAACGTGTTTGCAGGACAACTTCTGGGTGCAGATCGTTCTCTCGTGGCCGTGGACCCGGCATCTGCCAGTGCTTGGACAGAAAGGCCACAAGGAACTGATTGACAACATCTCCAAGGTTCGCAAGACTCAAAACACAGCACACACACACACACACACACACACACACACACACACACACACACACACACACACACACACACACAAGCTAGCCGATTCGCTGATGATCAGATATGTAATTATATCTTTGCAGTACCAAGTATTCATCGAGGATGAGGTTGACAAGATCGCGAAAACGCACCAGGCTGGCGAGGAATCGACCAACTTCGTGCAGTCTTACCTCACGGAGATGGAGAAGAACCCGCAGCTGGAGTGCGTAATCACTGCGTTTGCTGTTCCACTGGAGCAACATGCTCCTCGAGGGCACTCTAGATGGCTAGAATTATGGCTTGCAGCATGCGTGACGATGCACACAGATACTTGTGTGTTGCTTCCTGCTGAGAACTGAATGTGAGATAAGTCACGCCAATATTCAGCATGGCTAATCTCTACGCGATCGTAGTCGACTTCTGGGCAGCCGGCATGGAGACAACGTCCACGACGCTCAGATGGTCCCTGCTGCTGCTGATGAAGCACCCCGACGTGCAGGTGAATCTCCTTTCCTTCCCCATTCCTCCCCCCCTCACTTGCCCGGGGCACTGCTGCTCCAGACGGCTTGGGCGTGAAACTCATATTTTCAGGATCCGTAAACATGTAAAATTTACGGATATCAAATCTCGTAAAATCAGTAAAATCCGTAAACGTAAAATCCCAACCCTGCTAAAGGCGACGTAGAAGAGAAGGAGAGGAGTAACGCAGCTTGCAATGCCACGGTTGCTCAAAGTCTAGCCGTTGCTGACCTTTGCTGACCAACGCAAAATTCCAAGCCTGGAAAGAAAATGAGTCTTTTTACAGGAAAAGGTGCGAGCGGAGCTTCTCTCCGTGGTCGGCAGAGACAGGCGAATCGAGATGGCGGACAAACCCAATCTGCCCTACTTCACGGCTGCGATCGCTGAGATCCAACGAGCAGCCAACATGGTCCCCTTCCTCTTCCTCCATCGATGTTCGTTATTGCTCAAAGCAGTTCCCACTGGTGATGGCACGGTTTGGAACCCAAACCCTTGAAAAGTTGAAAAGTTGAACAGCAACATTTAGGACCTCAGAAATCGTTTTCAGAACATTTAGAAATTTTCATGTGGGAACAAAAATGTCACTTATTGAAGGTTCCAAAACGCGGTTTCAATTCGTGCCATCAATCTCTTAGAGAACTCTCTCAGAGCCACGCGGTTGTGCGGTAGAAAAGGCAATGCCAGGTCGTTTTCTCGATCAACCCAAGTCCATCCCTTGTTTCTTGAATTGAAAGTGCGGCATATCCGAACAGCGAAGTGCGAGCGTCTCCCCTAACTAACACCTCCCTCATCCCTCTCCTTCTCCCCTCACTCGCTGGGGCAGTGTGGCCGAATTTCAATAACCAAGAAAGATACAAAAAAAAACGCAGCAATAGTTGAGCATATTCTTCATTCGGGTACAGCTCGGGGCTCTGAGTGTAGCGTTGATGACTTATTCGTGCACACGTTACTTACCTTTAGAACTGCGAGAATGGCGCACAAGCCAAGTGTTATTAGAACAAACATAATGGCAGGTACCGAGGACTCGATTGTTGGCGGGAAGCGCATTCCGAAGGACACACTGACGTTCCCGCAGATCTACTCGGTGCTCAAGGACGATGAGATGTTTGAGAGACCGGAAGAATTCGCGCCCGAGAGATTCCTCGAGGCGGATGGAAAGACGGCGAACAAGGTTACATCTTCTCGAATTGATTCTACTCCGATTAGTCAGCAGTTCAGGAAAACTGACGAATATCACGACACTTCAGACTAGAAACAATCTTCAGTGGGCTAAACTCGAATGCAAATAACATTGCAGAAGCAACTGGAGCGTCTGATCGCGTTCGGGATGGGCAAGCGACAGTGTGTGGGTGAAGGTGAGCCTTGTGTTGACAGAACTACGATGCAAGTGACATCATAAGGTTTTGCCGAGCTACTTGCATACAGAGCTAAGCAACTGGCGTAACAAATGCCTGTTCAGGACTGGCCAGGATGGAGTTGTTCCTTGGGCTGGGCAATCTTCTGCTCAAGTATCGCTTCCAGCCGACAGAAGAGATCAACATGAAGCCGGTGTTCAGTGGCGTTCTGCAGCCGGCTCCATACAAGTGCAGAGTGGCGCCTGTGTAATCGCAAGATGTACTTCAATGATTCAAGTTCACTTGGCACTTCTTTGCTTATCCTAGTCTCGATAAATGATAGTTTTATCTGTTTTGTATTCTCCCACAAAAACGCTGCAAAGAAGCACATTGGATACGGAATGATTGAATATCAGTTGCCTCTCGTGATTCTCTTTGATTACGCTGCATGTTTTATCTCATCGTGTGAATAATCTGGACCAGAAACATAAACAAGGAGAAAATTTTGGGATGTGTTCTTTTTTGGATTTAACTTCTTGATGAATTGAGGTGCTCAGAATTGTTCTGTGACAAATGTTTTGAAAATGTTCAAATGAGCACAAGATAATGCGAAAATCGTCATGTACCGTCAAGCTGGATAAAATGAACGATTTACGGTATTTTACTGTATTTTACCGTATTTTCTGTAATCGCTCGCAAATCCGCCAGAGTGGACGCAAAATGGAAAAATTGTTAGGTTTCCAACCCTTTCTCCACGCACTCTATACCCCTACCTGATTTCGACCACTTAGAAGAGGCCAATCAAAATTTCCTGCCGACACATTTTAGGTATTCACTTAAAATGATCAAATCCGAGAGCTGTTCATTTTTCGTGGTAGGGGATGGATGGAGGTTGCGGAGAACCAGACAAATACCGACTATTTTTTAATTAAAAAAACATGTAAATAGCAAAAAAGATGAAAAATGACGTATATTATCGCTGCAGACCTTCTGCGCGCTCTCTCTCTCGCATCGCCACTCATCAACTCTGCAATGCTTCCACCCTATCTTGCGATGCTGCCTTTTGCCAAACCGTCCGTCGCAGCCACAACGCAAATGCACTTCACGACCAATGTTTGATGTATGAATACAATTCCTTGAGTAATAAATCGTATTGTGTGTTCAAAGGCGTTTGAAAATAGTAGTTAGATGGTAGCTGTAATCACAACTCGCTCATTCGTATTCTTGCTCCGAGGTTTGGTTGGAGCTTGCAGCAAACTTCGTATGACAAAGTAGCGAATGGACGAGGCGAAAATGATCAGGCACCTATAAAGTGAATTTTGTTTGAGAAATCACTGAATCTCACCAGAAAGGCGTTAGGGAAGCCAGTCCGAGGAACAGAAACTGGGCGTACGCACAGAACGGGATTTGAGAGTAGCGAGCGATACACTGAAACTAACTTAACTCGTCCGCAGAGCTGTGCAAATATTTTTCGGTCTCATTTTTCCTTCCTCGTTCACTTTGTCTAAGAATCTTTGGATAGCTCTGATCGTCGGATCAAACATGGAGGCAAAATCCTTACATTGTTGCCGTAATACAGAGCGTAGAACGAAAATGAGACAACGCTTGTGATGACCAGTCCCCGTTCGGCTTTGAGCTTCCTTAATGATCATAGTTGTCATCTTATTGCAAGAAACATCCATCATGCCCAGAAAGCAAGGTTTACCTGCGATTCTCTGCATGATTTTGTCGTCGCGCGAGAAGAAATGCGAGTAGAAGATTAACGACGAGTGTTGATCCACAAACCACCGCGGTTTCCACATCAACGATTGTGCGAAGGGTCTGCAAATGTTGAATCTAAATTTGTGCTGCCCTGATTGCACCTGACCTCGTCGTAGATATCCGTTTGTGGTACGAATACTGTGAAATCTCCAAAATCCATTTCAACGAAATACTGGTTAGAAAAGCAGAATAAATCTATTATTCGAAGCGAGGATAAAATGAATGAAATGATTATTGAAACGATGACGAATAATGCATCATTCTAAATTAGTATTTGCAAAACGTTAAAGAAAAATGTCATTACTCCTTTCAATTTGAAGAAGACCAAGGTTTTCAGTCTATTCAGAGCCACGAAAAAGGCTGAATGAAGTGCCAACGTATTCAAAAGGTAGTCGAATGTTCCTAAAATCTTCGATATTCTTAGAATTGGATATGAGCTGACGAAGTGCAAGGTCCATGGCCCGATGTCTTTGCAGAAACAGAAAAAATGGCCTGGCAAAACCGAAAGACGATATTTGAAAGATCACCAGAAAACTTAAGCTAGATAAAAGTGCCTGAAAATACTTGCCATAGCCATAGTTTATGAAAGTTTACCGTCATTCCGTTGAAAACGATGAGTTTGAAAGAGAAGTTCAATGAATATGGAGGCGAGAACAATAGCTTGGTGTAGACGAAAGATGCCAGAGGGAGAGTGATTATAAGTGCAATAGTGATAAGAATTGTGCTGCACGTATCGAAAAGTACTAGATATTGCAGAGACATCGCGGAGCGGCACGAATTCTCGCGAAAAAGTGAGAAACTTTCGCAAACAAGTTCTCACGGTAAGACATTTATACTATCCTGAATTGAGCGTACGCAAAATCGATAAATATGTGCATTGTTGCCCCGGGCTTATCCACGGGAACCAATAGCGGAGGATAATACTTTCGACGACATCACTGTTGCAGTAATTCTCATGCCTGCTATGCGTCTTGCTCTTCGCAATGCCAAATGACGAATGGATGCAGTGAAGATCATGAGAAAGTTCTCACGAAAATGGCCAAAGGAGACCGAAACATCAACTCGATTTTGAGACAAAGCTATTCAGATCTCATCGGTTGCTCTCTTAGCAGGATTCTGTCTTCTCGTGAGAAGAATAAAGAGCAGAAGATTAACGGCGAGCGTTGAACCATTGATCACGGCGGTTTCGATATCTGTCATTGTGTGCATCGTCAGACGAGAAAACTGTAATGCTCCAAGAAAGTGAAATAATGCACTAAAAAAAACAACATTTAGAGGTTTGGGGCAGATCACTTTGCGGAAGAAAGGTTGGGCCGTCTCCGATCGACTTCAATGTAATACTGATTTGTTCATAATACAGTGAAAGCTGTGGACTTTCTTGTGAGAACTTTTCGAGATTTCAATTTGCCGAATGAGAACATCTAAAACAATATGGTTACAACACTGAGATTAACTTGAACGTACTTCAATCAGCTTTAGTCGAAAGGCCGGCGTCGTTAATAGCAATGAGAGTGAATGAATAGTTGCATGGAAAGAAATTACTAGGATTACCCAGTCCCACGGATCGATCACTAAGGAAAGTTCTATCTTACGCATCACTAAGAAATTCGAACTCGCCCCATTCATTCATGATGGAAGGTGCAGCCGCACTCAATATCACGTCCAGATGGTTTTGTAGCCTGTTTGCCTCGTCTGATTTTCATCTGCTCAGCATCAACCTCTTTTCCGTTGATTAAGTCATTCCTTTCCGAAAGTATTTCTGGGAGTGACAAAACCACAACGGATCATAAATCGGCAGAGAGGGCAATAAATCATTGTTATCAGTAGAGGCAGACGATATTTCAGTACCACAGTCTGACACCTCAAGGGAAACACCGACATGAACAAAACGCCCCGCAAACCCCGCCTCCAACCACCCGAATGTTCTTTTACACGGAAAGATTGAGTACTGTAAGTAAAAAGAGTAAACTTTTTTTTTCGCCTGCTGGTGGCGGCTGGGCTCGTTTTCCGATTCCCTCTTTGTTTTCTTTGTGTATTTCGCTAAAATTGTTTGTTTGTTGTTGAAATGAACGACCATTATCACGCAGGAGCTGTCCTTGTTGCCGTCGAGACAACGGGCTGCGCGTTGGACGAGAATATAACCAGTCAGTCGTCTATGTTTCTTTTTTTAAACTTTCTGCCTATTTATTGCCCAAATTCCCTTACTCTCACGCGTCGTTTGTTAATATGACTTCGAAAATCCATTTGCACTAGCTATAAATACGCCAAAGAAGGTCGAAGTGAATCGTGTGCTAACTTGCTCAATGTCATGCGCGAACTTTCGCTAATTTTCGTTATCAACTGAGCCCTGCTCAATCTATGCAATGTAAATTATAGTAATAATATTTATTATGCCATAGGCGTTGTCGAGAAGCTGCCCGTGTTCACGTCCACCAACTGAGCGCGAACTTTCGAATATTTGACACGATTATTGCTCCCTTTCAAGCTGTTACGCAGCCACAAGTTTAATTTTCCAGATCTATATCGGCTCCAGCTTCGTTTGCGCCGATCCTCGTCTTCGATGGCGAGCAGAAGGTCATCTGTGAGAAGGACACCAAGGTGAGCTACTCAGCTACTTTATTATTGTTGCCTTTTCGCATCGAAACGGAAATGAGGGCATATTTCACACGATTCGTTGAGCAGTTTTATATATTTTCTTCCTATTGGAGCTTTCTGATCGAATACAACCTGGCGTATGTGGATTAGCATCGAAAACATCACTATTTGTTGCATCTTTTATGTCAGTCCAACTAGCATTCGAGCATACGTGCGCATTTTGATGCTAAAGGCAATAGCCGCCCAGTTTTGTTCAATATCGCTCGAACCGCCCTATTTTTAATATTGGCGGCAACCCCTCCCCTCGTATACATTCCTGAAACAATTATACTTTTGCAGGTGCCTAATGCAGCCATGTTCACTGTTAACAAGGAGGATCACACCCTCGGCAACATACTCAAACAGTAAGTTTTCTCTCTTATTTTTGTACTTTTTCTCACCAAAACTAATCTGTATAACCAATCGTCGTCTAATTCTGATCGTTTTGCTCCCAAGTCACTCTCGTTCGCTTTATTTGCAATTAATGTTGCTCATCTGCTCTGATTTCTATGCTAGCACAATGCGATGCGATGACTATAGTTTTTAGTATTATAGTATTGCGGTTATCAAACACTGAAAATCGATTAAAAATGTAAATATCCTTGACTTGCAGTCAGTTGGAAAGGACCCTCAAGTCCTGGCTACAAGAATCCGCACCGGCTCGAGCACAAGTTCGTCATCCGAGCGCAGACTACTGGTAATTTGGTTAATTAATTAATTTATCGATCAACAAATTATTTCTTTCTTTTTCATGCGTTCAATATATTTCAATTGTGCTATCTGTAAATACGTTAATATATTTATACAACGAGGAGCTGTTTTTTTCCAAAATACAACGTTCCAGGTCACGCATGTTGAAGCTTTCGACCGCTCTTTACTGATCTACAAATAGAGTTGTCGCTATTCGAGGAGAGATTCAAGGTTTGGCATATTTTCTTTTGCATTTTGAGCCATAAACTGGAATAAGACGACATCCACAGTGATCAGACTAGAAGGATGTGGTTATAAACTTTTGATTTTAATATGAAATAAAAGGATGATGTCTAATGATCCTTTTCACTGCTTATCACTGCAGGATCAGCTCAAGGAGGAGAAGGAGACAATCGGAAGATATTTGTCTACAAGGAGTCGATTATACTCAAGACGTCAGATTGTTGTTGTTGATTGTTGAGTAGAAGAGGTAGTACGGTAGGATACGGTAATAATATCACTCACTGATTATTTGTAGGATACGGTAGTGATATCACACACTGACTATTTGTATCATCTGTTTTTAGAAGATCTCATGGTGACACATTGTTGATATTTCCATCTAAATTGTAAAGTTTGAGCTAGTTGTTGAATATAAATTTGATTATGAAGCGTTGATATTATTCGAGAGCAAATGAACAGGAAGAGGATGTTCAGAAGATTGTGGATATGTTGAGAATGTGAAGTATTAAGTTCAAATACACGCCTGGGTACCCTTGTTTGACTCGTTCACTGCAAAAATCGGATGCGCTCTTTGATAGTGCGCTTCCTAGCGCGAGATCCGCAACGCCACCATAGCTCAGTCGGTAAGGAGTTTGACTAGCAACCCGTGCCCACTCCCCCGTTCCAGGTTCGAATCCCTCGCACTGCACTACACCATGAATCACACTTTGCGTGCCTCGAGTGCATTTGCGAATTGCATGGGGTGTCAGACTGTGGTACCGTAGTACTCGGTAATCGAATTCTCGTGAAAAAAGTGAGACAAACAAGTTCTCACGGTGAGACATTTATTCTTGCGAGATTTGAGCGTTCGCAGAATTCGATAATGCATTGGTCTCTGAACTTTCCTAAGTAAATTATCTTCATCTCTGAACATGTATTACATGAAATATCTCGGTAATTTGAAGAAATCACTGCTTTCCCGTGTTTGCAGATACGTTTGCAACCATGATCATTCCATTATTACTGAACATTTCAGAATCTCAGGAGAGTATCGTTCCCATCGTTGTCAATACTTCAAAACATCTTGTGTGAAAAAGGAGTTGCAATCACAACAAAACCTTCAATGTTGTGAATCTGTGCGGCGACGTCTCACATCATTTTAACGTTGTTTTGTGGTCTCCTCATCACGCAAAGTAGCAGGAACTACGAAATAATAAAATTTCCAGCAGGTTTCCAATGGCCTACGCGCATTGTATCTACTTTCCAATGCTCATTTTTGGTGTTTTTTACTAATATCATATTGATGATTGCCGTCTTTCGAGGAACTCCGAAAAATCTCAAGGTAAAAGCTTTTGCACTTGTCTATTTCGCCGGAAGATTTATTTCCTAATACGATACTGATTCCGAATAAGATCTTAGTGTTGGCGGTTGGGGATGGTTAGAGGTTAGACACTCTTCCTCGGAACTAGACAAATACCAAATATCGCTTGCAATTATGAATCTCACATAAATAATGAAGTCACGCCTCGATTCGCTGATTTGGCCTACCTCAGGTTTACTCCATTCTCATTTTCTACTGTGCTTTGAACGATGTGCTGTGCATAATCGCGATGGCTGCAGCTTTTGAGAGGTGAAACCGACTTGATCACACCCTTTGAAAGATTGAAATTGAGAATTTTCGCCAATCTCCCAAGCGTTGGCTTCGTGCAGTTCGGAGTGTGCAAGAGTATTGCCGCCGACCTCTGCAATTTCTGCAATTCGATATCTGCCAGTGGACTCGTCGAGTCTTTTCTGATCCAGTCGATCTCTTTCAGATTCAGGTCAGCTGCAATTTTCACCGTTTTTACTTTTTCTCTCGCAGGAATCGAATCCTCTCCCATCCCGCTCCCTCCGCTCGCACTGTGCATGCGGTTGTAATCTGCGCTACCGCACCAGTTGTCGCCCATTCGGTAAGCAAGCAGTTGATTGCGGGAGACGAATCATCGGGACTTCACCGGGTGTCGACTCGCCATCCGTCTCCGACCACCGGTCCTGCGTTGGCAATCGAATTTATAGAATGAGTGATCTATTCTTCCGGGGAACTCTACAAGTGCCGAATCATCTCGTAGAGTTCGAAGTCCTTCGTTCAGATTGGATTTAGTCGCTCCAAGATAGCTGATCCGACCATGCTCGAAATGATCCGCGCAGCGATTCCAGAGACGAACGGGACCGACTTCGTGTATTATGGTGAGATTGCAAATACCAGGGCTGTGCAAAACATTTGCGGCCTCTCACTTTTCCCTGCTCTCTCGCTCTGTCTGATCGGTGAGAGAGCATTGCGAAATGAGAGACCGTAAAGTTTTTGCACAGCCCTGGCAAAGAACTCGAAGGGACACCAAAAAAAAAAAATGTCCCAGAAAAGTAAAAAAAAATGTCCCAGAAAAGTTGTGCATTTCAGTTATTCCGGATCTTCGGGAGCCGTTCGCCGCCTGCATGATGACCATCTACTTCGTCGTTCTACCGTCGCTATTCGCTAATCTGATCACAACTAGGAGCAAACTGCTCACAAAGCTGACGACAATCGCCGGAGACGGGAAAATAAGCGCCCGAACCGCGGACTTGCATCGACTCCTGGTCAAGGTATGCGGATCAGGGCTGTGCAAAAAGTTTACCGTCTCTTTGCTCTCTCACCGGTCAGACAGAGCGAGAGAGTTTGCGAAAGTGAGAGACCGTTTTTTTTTGCACAGCCCGGGTGCGGATACCATTTGTTGTTTAGTAGTTGCTGACGTGCTGAGATCACAACTCCCACAGACATGCTTCCCTTCACAATCAATGGGAAAACGCGGAACGCTCGTGATCGTTTGCGGATAGGGATTGAATACGAAAGAGATATGGTCCTTCTGTAAAAGGAAATAGTATAGATTATTGGCAAAAATTCTCGAAAAGCAAACATTTTCGAAAATACTAAATCCTCAGATCCTGACCATCCACTCGCTGCTTCCTCTCTCCCTTCTCATCGTCCTTCCCGCTGCCATTCTGCTCGTGGTTGTACTCACGCTGCTGGACAGAGAGAGACCGGACACGGCGGAGACGGATGCGATCATGTACATGGTACGGGACGATTAGCTTGAAGCTTCGGCGCTTCTGCTGTTTATGGGGTCTCCCCCTTTTCCCCCTATCCGCTCCCTCTCATTCCCTCTCCCTCGACTCACTCCGCACGGTTGTCTCGCGCCCGAATGAGTGAGAATGAAAATCAATTTGATCGTAACTCAATTAAGTCACTCACTCAGAAGAGATTATGTCTCTCAAAATTGACACTATCTGGCATTTCTCATTTACATCTCACCTCAGCCTATATAAGTGCTGATTCACATTTCTCTGGTTCAGTCCATCGCCCTCCTATCGTAGGAGGTGGAGGGGAGCATTCGCCCCCGCGGACTTGGTCTTCTCCGAGAGGGGAGACCGCCCTCTCCTTTGCGAGGGAGAGGGAATGAGAGGGAGGGGATAGGGGAAGGGGAAGACCCCATAAACAGTAGAAGCGCCGAAGAATAGTGGTTTGGAGTAAACAGAATTCAAGAATTATTATTGCATACATCGAGTCTCTAGTGCTTCTTGAGAGAACAAGTATGGATGAATTTATCTGTTTCAACTCTGCTCCTATCCTCCTTCTGTTTTTGTCCAGTTCCCCGGTCTAACCTCGATCCATCCCCAACCATTTTCCGGGGAACAAGACAATTGCCCATCCTTCTATCCGGCGTGGCTCCAATGGAGCTGGTGCATCGGTTCATCGGTCATCCTCATCTTTCAGTTCTCGATTCTGGCTCCATCAATGAACGCAGCTGTCACGATTTGGTACCTTACACCGTACAGAGCGTGAGACCTTTTATTCCGGATTATCATACCACAAGCCCCCCCCCCCGGAAATTTTTTTTAAATATGCCCAGCATTGTTCGTTGCAGGTTCGTGCTGAAAACGCTCAGGTTGCAGCCAAAGCGCTCAACAGTATCGATCTCATCGACGAGAATGGAGTCCAATAATTAACATTTTGACCGTAACGCATGTATAATTTTCTGTCACCCCGCTTCATTTACAGAATAAAGACAAAGTGTAGATCTCATTTCAATGAGAGAACAGTGGCAGTGATTCTCTCGTTCGCTTGTCCGCCGTGCATCTTGCTCCAAGCAGGAATCAATCTTCGAAGAGCAAAATGACGAATGGAAGTAGCGAAGATTATGAGGCACCTGTGTTTCGAATGTTGAATTCTTTGTCTTTGCCTTTGTCACCCTGTTGTGACATCGTAATATCACGTGCCAGAAATCTTGATCACTTCTAATCTTGTTATATTACATGATAAATAATTGATTGATGGTACTCATTTGATGGGAAGAATGCCTTCGAAAAGGAGATGATTTACCAGAACGGTGTCATCGACGCCAGGCCGAGAAAGAGAAACTGTGAATATCCGCAGAAGTTCACGTTCAGATAGCGAGCGATGCACTGAGGATTCGCCATTTTTGGAGAATTTGAAACGAAAACATGCGTTGTTGATGTAGTAAAGTGTGTAGAATATGAACGATACGCAACTCGTGATCACGAGTCCTCGTTCGGCCTTGAAGCTTCTGAATCAATGCGTTAACCTCTTAGTTCTTTCACGAATTCTCCAGTCCAGTTGCTAAGATAAAAGTCTCAGGTAAATGGACAAAATTTGCTGGTTGAAACATCAACTCTGTCTTTCCCAACCAGGCTAAGATCTCACCGATTGCTCTCTGCATGATTCTGTCTTTTCCTGAGAAGAATCGCGAGCATAAGATTAACGGCGAGCGTTGAGCCAACGACCACCGCCGTTTCGATATCAGTAATCGTGCGTAGAGTCTGATGTTCAAACTGTACAGATCCTAACCTCGAGATAATTTGGATATTTGACAGCACGTAAAAATAAAAAAGATCTCATACCAAAAAACGATCTCATACCCCATCAATAACATCAATCTGCGGAAGAAAGATCGGACCAGCTCTGAAATCGTCTTCCATGTAGTACTGGTTGGTGAAACAGAATAGATCAATGATGCGATGAGAAGATAGCAAGAATGATGCAAAAATCGAGGCATAGACGAATAGTGCATCATTCTGAAAAGTTGAAATTATGCCTGTTCGATTAAATGTCTAGAAATACCCCTTTCCTCTTCAAGTAGAGCATAGCTTTCATTCGATTGAGAGCCACGAAAAATGCAGAATGTAGTGCAAGACCTTGCAAGAGGTAATCGATTACTCCTGAAAGAGCATTACTTCACGCTATCATGTCTTTACTGAGCAAAGAAACTGACTAATTACAACGCCTGGTACCCCGTTTCCTTGCATGAACAATATCCATGGTCGCGCAAAGGCGAACGTAGTAAGCTGGTAGGTGAGTAAAAAGCTCAGACATGAAAGTAGTTCCTGAACCAGAATTGCTTTACTATGAAAGAAAATTACATACCGCCATTCCATTGAATGTGATTAGCTTGAATGTGAAGTTTCGCGAGTACGGTGGATAAATGAGAAGTTTGAAGTAAACGAAGCTCGCCAGTGGAATTGTGGACATGAGAGTAGTGGAGACGAGGATGGTGTTGCACACATCGAATATCTCTAGGGCTTCTTGAGACGACATCTCTCACAGGGAAATCTCACAGGGATTAATGTGTGTCTACCCTGCTCAACCGCATTCTCGATTTTTCCACGAATATGCTCTGCCGAGCAGCACCGACTAACTATCAGGGAATTTTCCACAGTTGGACATTCTTTGTCTTTGCGCCCCTGTTGAAATGATTTATTCACAATTGGACACATTACACGAAGACAATTCGTACTGAATGGTAGTTTGCAACGATCATCTCAATTTTGCACGGTCCAATAATCTTCCCACCCTTCTTTTGTTTCTCAATCGTCAAGTAGAATGGCTGATTTCTGCAGTGATACACGGACTTTGTCCTCTCAATAGTGATCAGCAACCGCTCTCCGATTATGATGAAGTAGGCCTTGTTCTTTTTGAAAATCTGCAATTGATGGTATGTGCAATAGTAGCAACAAAAACGGCACTTGTCCAATTCCCCGGAATAATGGTCATTTTGCGCCCATTCCTAATAAGGTATTTCCAAGCGTAGGGTTGGTGGTCGGGGTGAGTGGAAGATAGACTCTCTTCCGGAGAACTAAGTCCCCAAACACTTCTGCTTACTCTGATATCGTACTTCCTTGTGGAAGTGAAACGATGGCGATGAACGAGTCCCAGGAGCTGCAGCAGCTTGTGAATTCTGTCCAAGCAAAAGAAGACGCGCAAGTAGGTCAGAAAAACGGCGCCCGATTCGACCATGCTCTGTAAGGAACTGTTACAAGATATTATTCCTTGAAATGCGCGAATACGAACTAAGTTGCACAACTTACGATGATCAGTGGGTGCAAATAGCAATTGGAGATATTGGTAGGTCCCAAAATGGAGAGACTCTTCCAAGGACCGTTGAATTCTTCAAGAGGTATCTGCAAAACGACTGAATCGCACTTTGCAGTTAATCGGAACTTAGGTTCTTCAAACATAATAGAAATACAGATCCAAATCAATACTACATAGTTGCTTACAAATTGGTTTGCACAGTTCAGCACCATGTGTTTCGCATTGAAGGTTTTGATGACCGGGATAATATCCTTATAGAAGTGTAGTTGGTTGCACTAAAAACATATTAACGTTCTAACACATAACTGTAATAAACTATCGACACTACCTTGAAAATGACCCTTCCAATTTTGAGATTGCTGGCAAGCTTCTGAAGTTCTTCTAACCGATCACGCGGATCGATCAGTCGAATGGTGAGACTTTGCATAATTATCAAATGAGTTTTTTTTTCGATAACTCACCTATTTGTATTTTTCGATTTCATTATTTCTCCCCAAGTCGGGACTCTGCTCTCGCATATGAGAGGAATCGCGATAGGATTACCCACCCCGCGGCGGTACGCCAAAAGTTGTTCCCACAGGTCCCCTAAATGCACTACGAATAGCCTGAGGGATGGTCTTTTCAAAACCGATTTGGAAATATTTTTATAAAATTTCATTCCTGACTTACAGCTGGTTAAAGGCGGTCGTCTCTGTGATTTTTCACAAAACTCTCCGCACTAAAAAATTCACAACTCCCTTCAGAATAAAGATTTTCTCTCGTTCTCGACGGCAATCAATAGAGGAGACCTCGAGCAACTTTTAAAAAGTTATAAACTCATTCCTGGCTCTAGCTCTGGTTCGGAGCGGTCGGGTAACCTACGGTATAGTGGTACCCTGGGGATAGTGATGTCCCCAAAAAACGACCTAGCGCATTTTGAACTTTCAGTATAGACGTGCAAAACTGCAAAAAAGCTAAGAGTTCCGAGACGGGAAACAAAATGGGGGCGCACTTTAGTGTCCCGACCCATGGATTCGTTTGGAAAGCAACCACTTTAACCGGCCCAGTTGTATTCAAATGTGCTCAAATTTATTGAAAACGATGACAAACAATGATTAAAATCTATTGGGGGCACATTTGAGGGGTTTCCGATGGTCAAAAAGGATATTGCAACTCATGGTAGCTCGTATGTTCATGACCGTTGGAATTGACATTCCAAAAGGTTTTCTTCTGTCAAATGACAACCGCAGGGATGCATTTTTGTGGAAAACTCAAAAATCGACCATAGGGACCCATTTGGTCAAATCCCAGGACAGTACCTTGATTGCATTTCCTTTAGTGTGACGGCTCAAGAATTGTTCTTGGAAACCAATTATTTCGCTTCTTTTGGAATTCAAATAAGGTAAGAATTATTGAAAATTGTCACTAACAATGTTTAAAAGCTTTTGGATGCACATTTGAGGGGTTACAGATGGTCAAAAAGGAGATTCCAACGCATGGTGGCTCGTATGTTCATGACCGTTAGAATTGACATTCTAAAAGTTTTTCTTCTGTCAAATGACGACCGTAGGACTGCATTTTCATGTAAAACTCAAAAAGGGGCCATAGGGACCCACATGGTCAATTCCCCGGACTTTGCGTTGACTGCATTTCCTTTAATGCGTCTACTCAAGGAATGTTTTCGGAAGCCAATTGTGTCCCTTCTTTTTGAACTCAAAATAGGCAACAATTATCGAAAATGATCATTAACAATGCTTAGACGGTTTTGGGGGGCGCATTTGAGTGGTTTCCGATAGTCACAAATGAGATTCTAACTCATGGTGTTTTGTACGTTCATGAGCGTTGGAATCGACATTAAAGAAGCATTCCTTCTTTCAAATTATCGTCGCAGGGATGTATTTTCGTGTGCAACTTGATAATCGACCATTTTCAACGATGTGGTGAAAACCAAGGACTTTTCATCAACGGAATTGCCTATAGTGAGAAGACTCGAGGAAGCTTTCCGAAACAATTACTTTCGCCTCCTTTTGAACTCAAATGTTCTCAAATTTGACAAAGAAATTTTATAAAGCTAATTATTCTTTGGTGGGTATAATTCAGGGGTTTCCGAACGTCAAAAATGAGGTTCTATCTCATGTTGGTTCATGACTGTCTGATTTTTTCATTCGAAAAACTGTTCTTCCACCGAATGAGCTAATAATACGTCATGTTTTCATTTCAGACATTGGTTGGTTGATGGGGGATGGGATGGAAATGTCCATGTTCGTTTCCTCCGCCTTTCCGACGGCTTCGTTCACGTCATCTTACCACTAACGCTTTGGGTTACAGATCAGACTGTCATGAACTTGCGAGTCGCCATGAGATGGAATCGTATTGTTGAGCCCATCGGAATCACCAGAAATTTACCCGTCTAGGACTTTGAAGTATTGCTACTGATTATTTCGAATCAGTACGAGTTTATTTGAGTTCAAAAGGAGGCGAAAGTAATTGTTTCGGAAAGCTTCCTCGAGTCTTCTCACTATAGGCAATTCCGTTGATGAAAAGTCCTTGGTTTTCAAAACATCGTTGAAAATGGTCGATTATCAAGTTGCACACGAAAATACATCCCTGCGACGATAATTTGAAAGAAGGAATGCTTCTTTAATGTCGATTCCAACGCTCATGAACGTACAAAAAACCATGAGTTAGAATCTCATTTGTGACTATCGGAAACCACTCAAATGCGCCCCCCCCCCCAAACCGTCTAAGCATTGTTAATGATCATTTTCGATAATTGTTGCCTATTTTGAGTTCAAAAAGAAGGGACACAATTGGCTTCCGAAAACATTCCTTGAGTAGACGCATTAAAGGAAATGCAGTCAACGCAAAGTCCGGGGAATTGACCATGTGGGTCCCTATGGCCCCTTTTTGAGTTTTCCATGAAAATGCAGTCCTACGGTCGTCATTTGACAGAAGAAAAACTTTTAGAATGTCAATTCTAACGGTCATGAACATACGAGCCACCATGCGTTGGAATCTTCTTTTTGACCATCTGTAACCCCTCAAATGTGCATCCAAAAGCTTTTAAACATTGTTAGTGACAATTTTTACCTTATTTGAATTCCAAAAGAAGCGAAATAATTGATTTCCAAGAACAATTCTTGAGCCGTCACACTAAAGGAAATGCAATCAAGGTACTGTCCGGGGATTTGACCAAATGGGTCCCTATGGTCGATTTTTGAGTTTTCCACAAAAATGCATCCCTGCGGTCGTCATTTGACAGAAGAAAAACTTTTGGAATGTCAATTCCAACGGTCATGTACATACGAGCTACCATGAGTTGCAATATCCTTTTTGACCATCGGAAACCCCTTAAATGTGCCCCCAATAGATTTTAATCATTGTTTGTCATCGTTTTCAATAAATTTGAGCACATTTGAATACAACTGGGCCGGTTAAAGTGGTTGCTTTCCAAACGAATCCATGGGTCGGGACACTAAAGTGCGCCCCCATTTTGTTTCCCGTCCGGGAACTCTTAGCTTTTTTGCAGTTTTGCACGTCTATACTGAAAGTTCAAAATGCGCTAGGTCGTTTTTTGGGGACATCACTATCCCCAGGGTACCACTATACCGTAGGTTACCCGACAGCTCCGAACCAGCGCTAGAGCCAGGAATGAGTTTATTACTTTTTAAAAGTTGCTCGAGGTCTCCTCTATTGATTGCCGTCGAGAACGAGAGAAAATCTTTATTCTGAAGGGAGTTGTGAATTTTTTAGTGCGGCGAGTTTTGTGAAAAATCACAGAGACGACCGCCTTTAACCAGCTGTAAGTCAGGAATGAAATTTTATAAAACTATTTCCAAATCGGTTTTGAAAAGACCATCCCTCAGGCTATTCGTAGTGCACTTGGGGGACCTTTGGGAACAACTTTTGGCGTACCGCCGCGGGGGCCTCAAAAATGGGTGATTTTCTCGCGATTCGTCTCATATAATAGCCAACGTGTCAAGCTTGTATCTTTGACTTGATTCGAGCTAGAATGGCATTTGCGGAATGGAAGAAACTTGGAATAAACCTGTAACAGTTTATGGTTGACCCTCGCTCGATAACGATCTACTATTGGCAGCAACCAAAGAATGCGAAGGATAATTCCGTCAGGCAGGTCCATGAGTCGGAAAGGCTGAGTGAGATTGTTTTGGAGAGACAAATTCAGACTCTTGCCTCGTCAGGAAAGCGATAGAGGCGAGTTGTTTTACGGTATTCTGAGGCTGAAAAAATCAATTCAAAGCAGAAAATGATGCAAAATAACAATCGTGGGAAATGAAAATAAAATCTCACCGATCCAGTCATTATTCCTCTTGATTAGTGCTTCTTCAAAGTGAGTGAAGTCGCTCACAATACCAAACAACTTGCAAATGTCCTCGGGCTTACGGTTCTGAGTGGTTTCGCAATTCAAAATTATGGTTGAAGTTGAAACCTTGATCATATTGGCGATTTTCCAGCAGGAAAGGTTCAAGAGACCTCTGATATCGAGATAATCTGCAACAACTACCACGTCAAAAAAATCAGCCTTTGAAATCTGAAACGATCAAGATTTTTTGGCGCTTGTGGAGTTCCCGGAAGAATAGTCGTTCACGCATTCCATAAATTAGAAAGGCCAACACAGTGTTGGTGTTCGGGGCGAATGGAGGTTAATCCAGCTTCCGGTGAACTCCACAAGTACCGATGTTTCTGTCTCTAAACTTTGATCAAAAAGGCAGAACGCTTGCCTGGAAGAACGTATTCCAATCTACTCCCCTTCGATTTCCTCCATACTCACTAGCTGTGCACCATTCGACGATCTTCTCCATTGTATTCGACGATAACTTAGGAAGATGAATGGGAATTAACTCGTCCAAGTTATCGTCAATGTGCAGATCCTGATTGTGGAAAAATTGTGTGGTCTCGCGATGACGATTGTCTCTTTTGTGGTAGTATGCACTAGGGGTGCAGATTTGGAAGCGGAATTTTTTTTTGGAAAGGGCGATTTCTCTCACGCCATGCGCCAAAAAGTGAGATAGACCGTGTGCAAATCGAGTAGCAATCCGAGGTTTTCTATAATCCCGATTCCATAGTATGCACTAACCTCAATGAGGCGACGGAGCGTATTCGAACGCTTTGCATCTTCTGCTTTCACCATGAATTCCTCACCCTCGCGAGAGATGAGTTTCTCGAGAGGCATTTCGACTGGAAATCTCAAAAAAAAAACACTGTGATCCGAGAATAATCTCAATTGATCCAAGAATATCAAATAAAACACAGTTAGGGAGCCTCTGAGTAAGCAACACTGACGGATTTTGGCTTGTTTTCCACTTTCAGTCACCTCGTTGACCCATCTCCTCCCTCCCGCGCTCTCTGCCATTCCAATGATCTCTCGCGTTTACGCCAGTCCGTTTTGCCTCTGATGGAACAAAGAAGGGAGATGACAACAAGGAGAAACACGTACCTTTCCGCTAAAATCAATGTGACTCCCAGCAATACTTATCGTTCGTCTAGAAACAAAGAACAAAAGGTTAAATTTAAAGACGAAGATCACATAGATGGGAAAAGGTGACGAGACAAATTGGTCCCTTTCTGACTAGTACTTTCTCGTATTGATTATCCCTAATTTGAGCGTACATGCCCATGAAAACACCTGTCGACTGGTGTTTTGAAGGTAGAAAGTTTGAGAAGGCAAAAAGTGAGGAATGAGCGCCGTGAGTGCCTTTGAGCTCCAGGTTCATGAAGTTCTCAGGACTATCCGGCATATTTGGACGTTCGCTTCGATTCTTTTGGCTGTTCCCACTATCGCTGTCATAGTACTCTGCGCAAGGCGCATTTCCAAGCAGTATTCGATGCTGATTGCGATCATTGACGTGCGTTTTAATTTCTTCTGACGTCTTGACGACAAAAATCGAATTTATTTAGATGCTAGTGGTTACCAGCGACATTATACGAGAATTGATGTTGGACCCGATTGTGCTTCTTCCGGAAATATGCATCCTCAGGTGCCATTTCATATTTATTCTTGAAGTAAATTGTATCGTTTCAGAGACCATCCCCTCATTCCCATACCCGGCCGAGCCAGTCTGTATACGGTTCGAAAGCACTTGTCGAATAGAATATTGATTGTTATTTTTCAGGAAATATGGGTGGGCGTTTTCACTCAAAGCGTTCCCTTCTTTTTCGAATGCTTCATGGAGAGGCACCAGGTATCGGTAGATTTTAAAAATATGAAAAATCCTGATTTTAGGCAGTTCAAAATCCCGGTTCACGATTGCGCTTCTCAGTAGGCGTTCGTCGTTTCATGTTCCTTGCCATAATGATCCTAGCGATTGTTATCCCTACCCTGTTGAAGGTTTGTAACTGGCGTAGATCTGAAAGAAAAACATTATCAGCTTTTTCAGGTGGGCGAAATGCCGGGTGATATGGAGCGCTCTGTGCTACAGGTGACTTTCATTTTATAGTGATTACCACTGAAATATTCGAAATTATTAATTTCAGAAGCTCCAGTACCAGTGGCCATCAATCATAATTTCAAGCGCCAATTGCTTTGGCCCATTGGTTTTCACTGTATTCATGCCGTTTACGAATGTAGGAATGGTGGTGTCTACTCTTGTCATTATTGTGGTAATTTATTGACATTTTACTTAAGAGACCTGCTCCGTAAAAATCGAGTATTTTCGCCTACCCTCCGGACACGTTCCTCCCGGAACGGGGTCCGCCCGTTCATACTCTAGTGTTAGGAGGGTCTTGTGCTTATATCGCTCATAGCACCGCTTGTTTGAGGTTTGCACTCCTACGGCACGAGAAAAGTCAAAATATGTGTGAAATGTTCGTAAAATCATAAACTGCAAAGTTGTAGAGACAGACTCAAATGATCACGTGCATCACGTTAGGGGTCCACAGAGGCAGTGAAACAACAGTACATGTTGAGTCCTGCTCGGTTCCGAAGAACTGATCTGATGTCAAATTTTCTTTCTTCTGGCGTATCAGTGTCTTTTTCAAACGGGCGCCCAAGGAAACCTAGGTGTACGTTGTAGCCCACTGGCTAAGGTATCTGAAATTAAAGTTACTGGAGCTGCACTGCCCTTACGCTGGGAGATATTAATTTGCAATGATGCCGAGCCCAATTTTTCTCTTTGAATTTTGTAGATTTCAGTCTCCTTTTTGAGAATGCTTAGCAAAATACCACTCAAATAATATCACTTTGCCATCTAGCGAATATTGATCGCCCTAGGAGTCGATTCCACCACCATGAGTTTTTCGGACCATGACCCGGGGTTCATGGTCTCGGAGTGACCCACCACCATGAACCCGGGGTCATTGTTCAAAATGGGCCTTAAAAGTCATGATGGAGGAACTTCATGTACTGTAGGCCTAAGTGTAGTACAGTGCCCCAGCAACATACTGTACCCCTTGATACCGTAATCCAGCAATCGTGGTATCGTGAATTAACTTTTTCAGCAAAATGTGAAATAAGTCAGCTCGCGATAACCGGATCACGGTGATCCGCGATGCGGTATGTTGCTGGGGCACTGTACTACACTTAGGCCTACAGTACATGAAGTTCCTCCATCATGACTTTTAAGGCCCATTTTGAACCATGACCCCGGGTTCATGGTGGTGGGTCACTCCGAGACCATGAACCCCGGGTCATGGTCCGAAAAACTCATGGTGGTGGAATCGACTCCTATGGCGATCAATATTCGCTAGATAGCAAAGTGATATTATTTGAGTGGTATTTTGCTAAGCATTCTCAAAAAGGAGACTGAAATCTACAAAATTCAAAGAGAAAAAATGGGCTCGGCATCATTGCAAATTAATATCTCCCAGCGTAAGGACAGTGCAGCTCCAGTAACTATAATTTCAGATACCTTAGCCAGTGGGCTACAACGTACACCTAGGTTTCCTTGGGCGCCCGTTTGAAAAAGACACTGATACGCCAGAAGAAAGAAAATTTGACATCAGATCAGTTCTTCGGAACCGAGCAGGACTCAACATGTACTGTTGTTTCACTGCCTCTGTGGACCCCTAACGTGATGCACGTGATCATTTGAGTCTGTCTCTACAACTTTGCAGTTTATGATTTTTCGAACATTTCACACATATTTTGACTTTTCTCGTGCCGTAGGAGTGCAAACCCCAAACAAGCGGTGCTATGAGCGATATAAGCACAAGACCCTCCTAACACTAGAGTATGAACGGGCGGACCCCGTTCCGGGAGGAACGTGTCCGGACGATTCTCGATTTTTACCGATCCGGTCTCTTAATACCGCTTCTATATTTTAGCTTTCCTGGCACACTTTCTACACTCTGAAGAAAGCTTCTACAATCAGTGAAGCAAAGAAGAACTTTCATTCGTCGTTGAGCAGGGTTCTCTACTTACAGGTAGATCTGAGTTTCATAAGAGTTAGCTATGTATTCATAGGCCATGATCCCGCTCGGGTTGCTCATACTTCCGATGTTCAGTGCACTAGTTGCTGTGTTAGCGTCAGTAGGAGGACCGTGTCGGTTTCTCTCGTTGGAACAGAAGTAATGTTCGTCTTTACAGTGCCGCTGTCAATCTGTTTTCTCTTCATGTCTTTCCATCCCCTTACTCATTCCGTGATCCTTCTCACTTTTACGCCCATGTATCGCAAGAAGATTATTGAGAACTTTCGATCCGTGAGTCCACTCGGTCGAAAAATACTCTCAATCTTTGCAGTGCATAAAGCCTCCAAGAAGCAGTAGAAGCAGCAAAACATTTGCGATCAGCATATCAACAGTGTGAACTGGCCAGTTACCTATTGCTTTCGCTCGTCATGCTTCACGGCCCGCTCACTTCGCTCATGGCTAGCACTGTGTATTATGCGTGTCAAAAAGTAAGTGGTGAAATCGGTCGAACAATGATCTTGCAATTTGAAACTCTTGCAGTATGTACTCACATTCGTCTGAGAAGATCCTCCTACTGCCTGCGGGAACATTTTCTGTCTAATATTCAGTCACCTTTCGGGTTCAGTGAAGCAAAACAGCCCCAAGAGAACTGATAAAGCTTTAATGCATGGATGCTTGTTCTGATGATCACTACACTTAGAGACTGCAAGCTCCGCCCACTTTGAAAGGACAGGGACGCGCGCAAAATCTGCCGAGAGGGGAGACTATTTTCGTACTTGACCAAATTGAATGATCAAAAGCGTTTTCGGCAGCTATCACCAGCCCGCACAAAGGACCTGAGGCGCATAGTGATCGGAAAACTTTAGGATGGTAAAAATCGATAATCAAGCCGAGAAATTAGCGTTTGGGAGGTTTATCGTGATCAGACTTTCATGCGCCTCTCGGATTCGACTAATTCGAATACTTTAGGAATTTTAGAAAGAAAATTAGATTTTTAGCACTTTCCCCCCAATAGTCTGAGAAGCGCGGGGAGAGGGAGCGAGAGAGCGGGAGGAGGGAGAGAGACACACGAGAGAGAGGCTCCGCCCCCTTTCCCTCTCGCCTCTTCCCTTCCCTCTCGCTTGGTGTCTGCGCGCGCGTGGTTTTTGAGGCATAACTTTCCACAGAGAAAAGATAATCACAAACGGTAAAAACAATGATGTTACTGGGACCATGAGAGACATATTGAATTCATGTTTGGTACCATTGCAACAAATCGGCGATCTACGTTGGGGTCTCTAACTACACTCCAAGTCGATTCGTTGTTTTGCAGCACTTTCGAACCCTGAACTCTCACTCAACATTGCGGTCTCTGATACTCATCTCACTCATGAACCGAGTGAACTCCCAGAGATGTTTCGCTCTGACTCACTGCTCTCACTTCTCTCACTGCTATCAGTGCTCTCACCGTCTCTCTGCCTAGCAACTCCCTCCCCTCTCTCTCACGCGTCCCCACATTGATCGCACCCTTCTCCCCTCCCCTCCTTTCGCTCATTCAATTTGCACTTGTTATTCCTTTTCCACGCCACGTCGTGCGTTCATAATCTCCGTTCTGAGCGTTTATTTGTTTGAATTAGAGCGTGATTTCATTTGTTTCTTCCTCGTTTCACCGAGAAACCTTTCAAGTTTATTTCCAGAACATGAAGATCATCGTGAAGCCGCCCAAGGAGACGTATATTGATGCGGATTGGGGTGAGCTTTGCAGAAAGGCTTCGTTTGGGCTTTGCATCACACATTGCAAGAGTTTCTTATCTCATTCACCAGTGTTGTTTACTTTCCACTGAAGTGCTCACAATAGTTTAAAATCACCGTTCAGTGTCCCACATCAAACTGATTCATCAAGAGATCGGACAGCTGATTCCGGACAGTCCTCAGGGCATCGAGAACATCAAATACACTGTGGAACATGTGGAGGTGTTCAAAGTGAGATTCTGTTTGCATTTCATGCACAGCACTTTCGAAATGGTAATCCTTATTTTTCTAGTTGATGGTTTGAACTAGATTGTAGTTCCACACTCCAAGCATCAAGTATAGTCTGCCGGAGAGAAAGAGATGATGTAGCCTCATTTCTGATTCACTAGTAATGCAATTGGGCACGGAAAACGTGACTACACTCGCTTTTCCTTCTCTATCTAATTCGCATTCGTCGAG
Organism: Pristionchus japonicus; assembly: GCA_900490845.1. Taxonomy (NCBI): domain Eukaryota; kingdom Metazoa; phylum Nematoda; class Chromadorea; order Rhabditida; family Neodiplogasteridae; genus Pristionchus; species Pristionchus japonicus. Next base: position 39,356 of record LS516636.1, read on the forward strand.
AAATATAATGCGAATATTACTGCATCCCTTCTAATTCGCTCAATCATTGAGTGGAAATACTGTGATTTCATCATGTATCAACCTTAATTCGATCATTTCTAGAAACCGGCAGCACTCAGGGAGCTCTCAACGGAGATCTTGGGTTCTTCGCTCGGAAATCTGTTGATGATCGAGGGAAACGAGTACCTGCTCTGTGGTTAGTCTCAATGTGGCTACAAATATATCCTGGAAATCGAGTAGACACTACAAATTTTCGAGACGTCCGAAGATCGAATAACAAGCATCTTTTCAGGCAGACTGAGGGACAACGGATCGCTGAGCTGCGCAGCCCATGGACAGGTAATATATTATTTTACATTTTATGGTTATTTGGAACTTCTTAAATATTTTGGCCCACATCAACATCTTTGATTAGCAAAAATCGGAGGGAAATGAGAATGGTAGGGATAGAATGCTCTGTAAGTAATGCCTGTGATATTGAAGAAGTGCCCGTTAGGTATACTTCACCCTATTTACATAACAATCTCAGGTGAAACCCGACGAGATCTTCTACCTGGTCGCCAAGTGGGATGACATCCCAGCCGCATTCATTGAGGAGATGAAGACATTCGAGGCCTGAGCCGTGTCATATCCATAATCTCATCTCTTTTTCGAATACCAAAACTTGTATTGAGCAATACGTTTGCATGTAACCTTCACCAAATTATTGAATGTTTATCCCCGTGAAATATTAAATCGAAGCCAATAAATAGTATTTACAACGTTTTTCTGATCTCGGCAACGCGTTGACGTAGCTGGTCGCATTTTCTACGAAGGCAGGCAGCACTTCCGTCACTGAAAAAGGGCTGTGGTGAGAGGTGACGTCAAGGTGCACTATGAAAAGAGCCTCAAAGACGTAAGATGTTTCTGACATGTAATTAGGAAATATTCAAACCTCGTGTTTGCAAAAGCAAAGAATGCCATGCGAATGGTGCTCTCGGCTCGCCGCGATTTCGCACTCAAGTGAGCACTGAGAACAGCCAGTTCGAGTAGACGGATGAGCTGCAAGAATTTCGAAGTTCAGCAGAGCGGTACTATTACACATCTCCGGCCATTCTCGACCACCAAGACACGATTTCACTTAGGGAAACACTGAAACACAATTCATTCTCGCCCCAATGTCCGAAGAGGTTCGGGAACGCCAGTAGAGCTTGTGATAACATGTGAAGCTCACCTCAGCAAGGTCCCGCATCACTCCGGCGGCCTCGGTCTTTCCGAGGATCGTCAGTCTACTCGTCATCTCTTTCCTCCGTCCCTCAATCAGCTCCCTGGCTGACAATGTCTTGTTGATTAGCGTGGGATTTACGGGAGGAGGTGGAGGAGGAAGAGAGACGTCTACCAGGCGGACTTTCTGAAAGAATTGAAGCTCATCAACGAATCCTGGAGCGACTCCGCTTCTATTAGACGAAAAATAGAAAAGAGAGCTCACAAATTTGCGATTGTTGCACTTTCTTTGGTGGAATTGTTCCCATGGACGACTGCAGAGGTTGCAGTATGAGAGATTGCAAATGCAGTGGATCCAGTTGCATCTGAACAGTATTTCAATTGTTATCAACTTCAAGCGATATCGAACTTTCGGCATTCTTCCCAGACCACAAACCTTGCGAAGTCACTATTTCGCTGAAACGCATTTCATTTTCGTGGAAAGTGCAGGTAAACTCAATATGATAACGCACCCTCCATTCTTCACCGCATATTGGCCGCAATGAGGGCACTTGCTGAGGTCCTTAAGCAGCGGGTACCACGTGTCGTCGGGTTCGGTATCTGGATGGGATTCAATTCCTTGACTCAAGCACATTTATTGAACGAGCAATGCATTGATTGGGCGTAGAATCGTACCTCTTCCGTCCCTGACTGCAGCATACTGCTTGTAAACAGAACAAGATACTGGCTGATGATCTCTCAATGAGCAGGAAGTGCAGATTACGGTATCGCATCGGCAGTTGATCGATCGAGAACTGAGTATTTTCGAATACTTTGAGATTTCCTACTGCACGCTCACCCAGTATTCTCCATTGTGGCTGCACATCCTGGACATTTGATCTGCCTAGTTAGTGAAGAAGCAGTGACTTGACGGTAGATCAGAGCGGATTCCGGTGACAGTAGAGTCCCAGCAGCATTGTGTGTGAGAAATTCAGAGCAATTTGCGTCCTGGAAAAACACGCTCGGTACTTGTGGAGTTCGCCGGAAGAGTATCTGTTCACAGTCCACCCGGACGACAACCCTGCGTTCCGCAATCTCTTTTCTTGAATGCGTGAAGCATAACCGTTCCTCCGGGGAACTCCACATATGCCACGCGCTCATCAAAGATCGTTGCAGTATTCAAAATGGCTCACCATGCACCCCACAACCTCTTTCTTTTCCTTAATCGACATCTGCACGTGCTGTAACCAGCACTCGGAACAGAAGGAGTGATCGCAGGCAAGGGAAAATGAGAACTGGAAAGGAGAAGTCATTATTACGACCTAGTAATGCATGAATTCGCTTACTGTCCCATCTCTGATCTCCTCCTCACAGATTGGACAGGTTCCTTGGACATCGGAACTAGTAGAGCATCGATCGATAAGTGAAAGCTTCACTTCCTCCTCATCATCCTCGATTTCATCGAGAAACTCGACATCAGAGTCCTCTTCTACTGGCTTCTTGACTTCATTCGTTTCATCATTCTTCACGAACTTCCTTTCAGTTTTTGAGCGTTTCGCCGGTTTTTGCACCAGAAATTCGTCGATTCGAGCGAACTTAGAGGCCGGTTCAAAGGTTTCCAAACGCAGGTCGGCACAGAGCACGACCCGTTCGATGAGCTCAGGCTCGACTGAAGGCCGAGCAGTGCCGTGAAAGCGGAGTGGCAACCGCATAGTGGAATAATAGCTGGAAACATACATTTCTCATCTAAACAATTCAACGACACGAAAACGCACAAACTGAGAAGACAAATGGTGAGAATATTGGAGGTAAGAGAGATGCTTGACAGCCCAAGAATGAATACAAGAGAGCCGCGCTCAACAAGTGATGCAGTATTGCACAACCGGAGAGAGAGAGAGGATGGAGGAATGAGTCATCACTCTCCTCATGTCCACCCTCTTGATTCTCTCTAGCCGCTTCGCGTTTCGCGTTTCGAGCTCCGAGTACGTACAAGTCGTCGTTACGTATCTGGTTGATGCGAAAGTTTCTTTACAAAATAATTATCTCAGATTCCAGCCTATACCGCTCTTCGTAGTTGATCAAACAAGTCACGGTTTTCGATAACTGATAGGCCCGTGGATACTCTATACAGCCGTCCTTATATCATTTTTACCCGATGATAGGGACGGGCACAGCGTCCCGCCAAAGTAGACTTGCCTGGGTTTCTCCCAGACTTTTCATCGGAATAGATCTCTATGAAGACAAATGATAGGCTCAAATTTCAAGCACCAGTGAGAAAGGCTACTACTGGGCAATACGTTTCGTGCATGACTATCATTGTAGTGCATAAGGCCTTCTTGAACTAGCCCCTGATTCCAAAATATGATCCACATTAATATTTGAGCAAACAGTTTTTCTTGTGCTCCTTTCGCATGAATGGATACATATATTTCCCATATGGTAATTGGTGAAGTACTTTGCCTGTAGAATCACCTTTTCCATTTGTATTGATATATCGTCTCCTGCCGAAAAGTTATTAATTTTTGAAAATGGAGAGCATCGAAATCGTCACACATTTATGGTAATCGTTCTCGGATTTGCTCCAAACCACAAACTCAAGCGCTTATACGAACAAGGGACCCCTTACATGGATCCTCGAAAAATGACAAAGCTCAACGATGCATGTCTTCAATGTTGGGGGGCCAGTGAACAATCGCATCGAATTCGCTATTTTCTCATGTTTTCAGTTTTTAATTTTTATCTCCAACACAAAACATGTGGGACGAATTTTGATGGTGCAAGACAGGAGCTAGAACAAGTGCCTAATTACTGCCGAAGAGGATTTGGGAACTGACGAAGTAGAAGAAAGGAACATTGAAAAACATCTTGTAAAGAAACTTTCGCATCAGCCTAATACTACGTCGTACTCGTTGACTAGAAGGCTACGCGTCGTTGAAACAAACACGTCTCCGTGAATGGATCTCCAGGATGGAAGTGCATCAGCTTCATTGTAGTGGTAGAAGCTCATGAATAGTGTGCGGAAAGCTAGAACGGACTCTCGTCATTGAACACGTTATCTAGTTTCGCTGACCGGTGAGAGAACGCGCTGATTGAGGAGAGCAGCTCTTGCTTTCGGAACTCTACTCACGAATCTCTCCTGATTGTCTATTTGTGTTGGCGGTTAGCCATCAATCGCATGCCAGACTCAATGTTACGGCGATTTGACCAGGTTTGTAGCATACACAGAGCGGATACGACATAAGTCTTTATCCGGTTCTTGTTTACTCCTTCATTTCACTTGCTGAAGAGTTCAAAATCGTCCTGCAACCTGAGCTGGTTCATATGATGACATCTGGGACATTTTCTTCATGTTCTCTCTTGGTCTCCCGCTAAGCATCCGCCAGGCAGCCCTGAGAAGTTATCTTAATCTCAAGTCTAGAGCAGCGACGACTACCTTCTGTAATGGTCGATGAAGAATAGCACGATCAACGGTGAGAACACCGCTGTCAACTCTGCGATCTGAAACACAACTTTCATTCATCATTCATGATAATTTCACACACCATTAATGAGGAAGATTCGAGTGCGGGACTGTGAGCAATGTCGAAGAATTCGAGTAGTAAACTTCCAGCACAGAATGACAAAAGAAGTGGGAGCAAGGATTGTGCTGAAAGCATCTGAAAATGTGCCAAACTGAGATAGTTTCGATCCTAGTTTTCTTGTGATTTACCGAAACAAATTTTCGATGAAGTTTTCTGCTCTTATCACTGAGAGTTCTAGATTGACGAGCAAGTGAAGCGAGGATTCTCGATCTACAATGGAAAATTCTTAAATCCGATTCTGATCTTTGATCTTGCCTCAGAATCAGTATAGTCGCGTAGAAGATCCAACTTGTTACCAATGCAATCAGAACATTCACCCACATCACGCCTTTACGGATGTCTTTGTAACCTTAATTTTGCTGGTGCTTTTATGTTTATTCGCAGCAAAACCTGTGAGAACGTGCGAGAAAGGCTCATACTCTGGTCGAAATTTATTCAACCAATCACTGATTTCTTTGTCATCATCTCGAGATAGTAAGAATGGAATCTGAACTCATCAACTCTCTTTTTCGTTGTGCCGGCATGAACCATTACCGTGGCTGCAAGGAAAAGGGGAATCGGAAATGCTGCAAGAAGTCCGAAAGCTTGTCGACGCGAGGGAGTTTTCCCTTCTATTACCATCAGCCGGAATACGAACGAGGCAGCAATAGAAAGGTACTGAAAGATGAACGATTAGAAAAAAATGTTTTAATCTGAAAAAAGCCAGTACCGATAATCCTACGCCGCCAATGAGCATGGCGAATGAGTAGAAGCAAGCTGTGGTCCCGAAGACTCCGCAAGGGCCATAGGAAATGTAGAAAACTGACCAACCGATCAGCGCAATTCTGTAATACGAAACCGTTGGAAAATATTGCTGCTCTTCTCGAGAAATAACCGTTGCATAGCGAGTGAACTTCCTAGCGACGTGATGAGATCTGCCAATGCGTGAAACTTGAGCATGATTCCGAAAGTCGAGAAGGATTTTGGCGTGTGTCGAAAGACTAGGTAGACCATCAAGAAATTCAGAGAGATTGAGATGATTGCGATGCAGGAATGAACGAACACCACGACCGATTCTAGCGTTGTGTTCAGCATAACCTGGAAGGGTTCGCAAAGGTTAAGGTGAAGGACGGAGTTAGGATTTTTCACGCAAGGCTATGCCACCCCCAAGCCAATTCAGCGTTTTTCTGTCTGTCCTGAGTAATCAGCGATCTACATATGCGTGAGGCAAGACCGCCCGTGTTGTGTGCACGTGGTGGGGGATTTCTCTACCGTGGTTCGAAGAATGGAACAAAGCGGCTAGCAATAAAACCTTGTTGAAGAATGGATCTGAATTGTTGACGATAAATCAAACTACCGCGTGGTCGAGACATGTGGTTGATCGTTCTAACAAAAATTTGAATTTGTATTGTTGTGGGAATTGTATATTCGTAGAAACATTGTTCTTGGGTAACATGTTTGCGATCATCATGTGATTTTTGACCGCTAGAAATGTTTTGTTGATAGCATATTTTCGTTTCTAATTGTCTCGGAAATATGTTCAATCCAAAATGCCTTTTGAAAGAAGAGTGCTCAATTTGTGCAAATTGCCGCGTGGTCGCGACTTGTTTTTGATCGTTCTGCGGAAATTGTATTAGTATTGCTGGGGGAATTGTATATTCGTTGAAAAATTGTTCTTGAGTAACGTGTTAGTGATTATCATGCGATTTTCGGTCGCTAGAAATGTTGTGTTGACAGTCTATTGTCGCTTCTAATTGTTTTGGAAATATTTTCAAACGAAAATAGCTAAAGAATAGCTAAAGAACTAAGGGCTCTTTAAAAGAAGAGTGCCCAACTTGTGCTCTGACTCACACTCTGCCTAGCCACTCTCCCACTACTTGTTCCTTTGATCTCGCAATGCACCTTCCATCTCTCTCTCTCCTCTCCCTTCTCTTTCACTTCCTCTCTTTCCTACTATTTGAGCGCGCGTTTTCGTTCTGCTGGACTTTTGCTCTCTTGTCATCGATTCATTACACTCTTCTGCATTTCACTGATTTCATGACCCTTCCATAACCTACTTGTGCTTCACACATCCTCATGTTGTGTTCAAACAGTTGACAACTTTCTTGAATTCAGATAATGAAGCTGCTCATGAAGCGTTCTCAGGAGAATTACCTCGATGCCGACTGGGGTAAATTTTTTTATCTAAAAATTATATCTCAAAATATACATGCAGTGTCCCGAGTCACCGTGATCGACCAAGTAGTGTTGGAGCTTGAGGGCGGCAGCAAAGTCAACAATATCCTCTGCACAGTCGAGCACAAATAGGTGTTCAAGGTGAGATAAGGATGGGCACTAGGTCGAATGAGAACAGTCGGACTACTTATTCCGTCTATTGCATAACAGTTGTTCTCTCGCCCTCATTAGGTGCTCATCGAGTAGATTTCATCCGAAGATTTTTCGCTAATTTTCGACAATTAATTTCGAATACTCTCTCATTCCGAATTCAGTCACCAACAAATGAGATTGAGAACTACTTAGAAACCGGTCTCGCTGGATGCACTCCCAACGGAGGTGTACGGCTCAACTGGCGTCGCCCATCTCGACCTTGATAATGGCAAGGATTATCTGATGACTGGTTAGTTCCTACTCCATCTTCGTCATTTAAAATGCTCAATTCACAGGCAAATTCTACGATGGCAAGCTGTGCTACACTGTGTATGGCCAGGTACATTGGTTTACTGTTTTAGTTTTTCGGCACAAACCGGATGATTACTTTTGGAGACGACAGAATACTTTGGGAGTGTTGTGTTACGAAATCATCCGACCCTTTTTCACTGCACTTTTTCTTTAGTACATGAATGAACTAGTTAGGCACTAGTTAGAACATGTGTGCTCTGGATACGAAAGTTTTTCGATACAGGAAAATCGACGCACTCTTAAGAGCCGCTCACTACTTTTAATTTTGCAAAAAAAAGTAAATTGGATAATAAGTTGGGCAAATTCCATCCGTTGTGTTGTGACGGTGAGACCAGAGAGTGAGAAAGAACAATTGATTCTTTTCACAAAAAGCTCTTTTATAGTACCCCATTACTTTTAGAGTTCTATTTCATAGCACCACATTACTTTTAGAGTGGGCAGAAAAATGTTGAGAGATGATAACGAATGATGCTTGCAATCCCTATGTCCATGACAAGAAGTGATATTTACAGTGTGATAATCATATTATTGAGGTGAAACCGGACGACCTGGAAGGTCTCGCTGCGGAATGGTATGCTATTCCCGATACGTTCATCGAGGAAATGAAGATGTATGAACCATATGTAGAGCTGAAGTGAACGAGCTGTGATACTTCAGGCAACAATTATGTGTATCAGTGTGCATTGATAAGAATCTTTCGAGAAAATGTCATTTTATTGTGCACACCTCATAAAACAAAGATCATGTTCGGATAAGTCTTCAAAATATAATATTTCGGGAGTAGAGTAAAGAATGCGAGTGAAATGAGATCAGCCGGACTTTGATGTTGTCATAAAAATGCCATCGGAAATGCTCGCACTGCGAGATGCCTGAAAATGAGATCACATTTTAGCGTAACAACCGATGAATTTGAGCAACTCACTCGCTTTACGATTCCGACCAACTTGTTGCGGTACATCGGGGTGACCGCAATCAGGATTATCGAATGCGTTAAAGCATGCAACGTGATTGACAAATAACAAAGGGTAAATGGCACTAAAAATGGTTCGTATTATTTTGTAAAAGAAATATAGCGAACATGGCCCTCCGATTTCTGCGATAGCTGCAATAAGCCCAAGAATAATTGGAATCATCATCAGAAGAAGTGGGGAGATTGCCTAAAAGTTTCTCGAATATTGTCGTGCGCATGTCTCCCAAACCTGTACAATTAACACTTTTATCATCGATGCATGAAACTTCTTTATCATATTGCTCATAGTTGAAGCATGTTTTAGAGAAGAAAACGTGTGCCATGAGATCTGATATGAGCTTACAAAACTGTTTGTTAATGTATTCATTACCACGGCGGTCCATACTGCGCAACTCATTAAGCCCATAGCACTCGCACCCGCAGCATAGATATAGGAACGCATGAAGCAAGAAGCTTCTATGACGGGGATGGCAGGCCAGCGGTCCTTGATGGCCTAAAAATAGAGTACATGAGTAGAAATTTCACAGCAAAAGGGAAGAAGTATAAACGCACCATCAATAAAGCATATTCATCACGCGCATTCATCTCGGAGCACTGAATGAAACGTTAGTCATGATTGTATCCGGCATACTCACCTTTAGCAGCCCGAAAATAGCGATTAAGATTAGTGTGATCAGGGCAAACACGAATGCTTTAGTGCGCACTGATAATCGCCAAGACGACATGGGGTTTTGTGCTGCCTGTTTGGTATCGATTTTGCAGTTTATAAATTCAGCGATTTTATATCGTTGTACCTGATGTCTCTCTAGAAAGCATGCAAAGAACATTGGTGCATACAGGAGAGTAACGCCGATCCAAATTTCCTGAAAAATGATCATATTCTTAATGTAAAGTATCGAAATTACGAAGTGAACAGCTGCTCTACCCGGCAATGGAATGAGAGGATTGTCTCTGAAAGTAATTCAGGTCATTCAAGCTTTACGGACTGATGAACCTTATAATGCAAACATCTGGAAGAATGATGATGGGATTCAGCACAAAGTTGATCAACAGTTGATCAATATTGACTTGTATCTGAAATTTCGGCTCGTCCAACATCAATTGGACAACTTACGACTATCAGAATAAGCAGGATTGCATATCCCTTAGATACACGATTAGAACACAAAAGAACCACCGCTATTGCCGGCACTGCGAAGCTTAAGGAGCAAACCGAACACACATGACTGACAGTATTAATCCGGTCGAGGATTTTGAGAGTCTTCTCATTGGTCACCTCCATCTCGACGTAACAAGCACATAATGAACCGAGTTCTGTTGTTAGAGCGTGGCTAATTGTTAGATCGAAATGATGGTTATTACTCCAGGAAAAACGGTGTGAGTACTCAACAACATTGTGCCTAATGTCAGGTTCATGTGCTTCAACAGCCTTCTCTGAAAATAAGTACAGCGCGTGGGGGTAAATAATCATGCAAATTAACAGAGCACTTTCAAACGCTTGAAACATATTTCTATGAATTCAACGCACTATCTTGTCTTCAACTGATTCAAGATTATCACAAATTACAAAAAAACATTCTAATTATTTTATGAATAAAAAGAACAAAGGCCTCGGCACCTATTTCTCCTTTTTCACATCCTGTTCTTCCTTTTTAATCAACCGCGGGTTTTCTTTTGATGTATTATTCGCAATTCCAGATATATTCATTGTTTGAGAGAATCAACAGTTCATGCTTTTATTCAGGTATGAAACAATGGATAATGCAGGATTTCATTAACGACTTCAATTGGAGGTTTTCATTAAGTTCACATCGAAGATGCTCGAAGTTCGTTTGCGCTGAAATGATTCGAATTAAATATAGACAAATTTTAGAGCAAATATCTCACACTTTTCCATATTCCGAGTAATTTCGTTCGGTACATAGGCGTGACTGCCATCAAGATCACGGAATGCATGAGTGCATGCAAAGTCATTGACAGAAAACAGATAGAGAATGGTGCTAAACAAGAAACAGTGTACTTTGAACTTATAAAAGAACGTACTTGGACCTCCGACTTTTGCTAAGACTGCGAAAAGAGCGAGAATTATAGGAAACATCACTAGGAAAAGTGGGCACAGTGCCTGAAGAAAATATCAGAAAATTGCATCCTTTTTCCGAACCTGGATCATCAAAACTTTAGTCATTGACGCATTGTACTTCCTTATTGTGTAGCTCAGTGTAGATGCATACTTCAGTGTGGACAAAGTGTGCCATGATATCTGACATTTATAAATACGCACGATAATTTAATTTTCGAAAATTGACTCACCAAAACTGTGATTAGAGCGCAAATGATGAGCCCAACAGCATTAGCTGCAGCGAAATATATATAACGGGTATACTCAAAGCACGAAGCTTCCGAAACGGGAAGAGTAGGCCACAGCATCGTAAGAATCTGAATGAGAACTGACAAAAT
>LS516647.1:27054-43534 GCA_900490845.1 Pristionchus japonicus
CCACGTGAGTTAGGGGACTGAGAGGCGGATCCGCCGACAAATCTTTCATTGCCAGGTTCCCTCGCTACTCTACAGTTGAAGTCCCCTACCAGAACGGGCATTGTGCCTCTCGGCGCACTCCGCAGGGCGGTCTCAACCTGGTCAATGAAGTCGTCATACTCCTTGTCATCGTATGAGGATGTGGGAGCGTAGGAGTTGATCAGGAAGAGCCGTTGGTCGGGAAGGAGCAGAGTGGCCAGACGGGGGACTCTGCTCCTTCCGCGCGTAACGAATGCCAATTTAAGCACAAAAACAAAATTTTTATTGTGAATGCAATATATATTTGGTGTTCTATGAACGTAAACCGATCCCAGAAGTCTTGTTATATAGTTTAAACACAGTTTAAAAAGTGGAAATACGCGAAAAAGTTCCTTAAACGCTTAGCTTCAACTCGGTACCCATGGAATTGCGGCGCCTTACGCTACCTACTCTCTCGCCACTTTCAGATCTCGGTGTTCCGTATGAATTAGAGTGGGGATATCTTCATCAACTCAATCAGAAGACGTCATCGACGAAGGACGTCGAGAAGACGACGACTGCAGGCAAGCAGGAGGTACGGTAGATGATACTGTAGTCATGGTAGATCAGGGAAGGTATACGGTAACTGCACAGGTACTGTCTTACTTTGCAGCCCAAGACCACTGGAGGTTCTTCTGAGAAGTCTAAGAAAGCTGTGATTTCTACTTTCGATTCGGGCGATAATGGACCTTCGAAGGAAGATGAAGAGGTACGGTAGTTTACTGTAGAGATCGGAGATCAACCCTTCTCAGATGGATGATGAAGAGGAATGGCACGATGAAGAGACTCATGGTGGATTCAATCCGGCCGACCCGAAGTGCAAATGCGTCATCTCATAAGCTACCGTACTATCGGTTTCGTGCACTCACGCCAATTAAACTTCCCTCACCCCTTCCCCTCCTTTCCCTCCCTTTCCCCACCCCCAATATCCCTGATCTACACCTGGATCGACCTCACTCCCTTCGGCTTTTCGCTGAATTATATAAACAACGGGATAAACGCATCTTATTTTCGTCAGAAATGTTGTTGAATGGTGGCATAAGTTTCTATCAAACATCACAGGATCTTGGTGTCATTGGTTCCGGATGTCGGAAACGTTTAAAAATTAAAACAATCTAGCTAAATCTATAATTTATTTGATGAATTTCCAAAATAGAGTGAATCGGACGTGTTTGGGAAGAGTTAGCGTGCAAAATCAAGCAATACGACATGTTAATTGGTGAAAACGGGAAAATTGGTGATTATTTTAATTAAATTTTAATGGCTAAAAACAGCGTACAGCATATTAATGACATGCTAATTACTAAAAACAGGAATATTCTCGAGTATATCGGGAATGGGATCGATCTGGGGAGCAATCACTGCGAGTCTGTGTCCCCTCGCATTTTCAGTTGCCGCGAACTGAATTCCCTCCGAAATACACTTGACGACGTCGACAATTTGAGCCGATTTGCAGACCTGATAGGTGAAAAAATCACTACTTTTACGAAAACTTGTGGAGTTCAGCTGAACCCCGCGGTAAGCAATCTGATTCAGAGAATGAGTGAAACACAATCGTTCTTCCGGGGAACTCCACAAGTGCACGGCAACTCACTTTGAATTCCCCTAATGACAGTTTCAGAAGAGGAATATCCCAGATGGACAACCTCAGAAGTTCTCGAAAGGCACGAAAAAACTCACTTTCGATACATGATACCTCGCGCCGCGTCTGGAAGTGAAGCCCTGCCCGCAGAGAGCGCATGCGAAACAAACCTAAAAGGCGTGGATTATTTTTGGGCCGGGTTGAGCAAGGCGTAGAATGAGAATGGAAGCATTTCGTTAAAGATTACCCTTCTGAAGTCGGGCTTTTTCTTCTCACAAGCAGAGTCAATCGGCTTGCGCACAAGCAAACGGCCGTTGGGGCACTGCAATTGTCCGGTTTGCCTTGAAACGCAATGGATGATGTCAATCACATTAAAAAAAACCGTCTAAGGAGTGCCTAAATAAGTGTCATGCGCCATTTGCAATCTTGAACCCTTCTAATATTGTTACACTGCCTATCCTTGATTAACAATTGATTGACAGGGCGAATGTTAGACTCTATGGAGAAGGTCTATTCCAAAGTGTAGTTCCTAATGTAAACCAACCTCCGACTTGAGCCAGTGATTAACGAGAGCTCTCAGTGAAGTGCACCACCGATTGCATTCACTGCAACCGAAGCCTGAGACTCGCTGGGTTTTGTGCAGTCTGAATTGAGGATATTCGGTTTTCTTCATTTCATACGCTTCCTCGCGTTTCAACCGACTCGAAACGTTTGATTTCACTTCAAGTGAGTCTGGTTTTCCCCAACCACTGGTTGGGAAGTGCCAAAACCAGTGGCAGGGTGACCTTTGGCTGCATCATCAGAAATACCAGCCATACGGTCGGAACCCTACGTTTTGCAGTGCCCGTCGAGTGCCGAGTAAGACGGCATCTTCGCATCGCAGTAAGGGCAAGCAGTCGCCTCTGGAGAGCACAGCCCTCGAGTGGAAGGCTAAAAGAAGGATAATTTGGGCAACTTCTTCGATTTCTTGTGCCCTCCCCCCAAAGATAGAGTGATAAGCCTGTAGGACTGCGGGAAACCAAAGAAGTGGTGAATTATTCTGGTATTGGAATAGTGGAACATCCTAGATTTGGTTTGCCAGGTTAGAGGGTATTGAGTGAGAAATGGCATAGGGAGAAGAATATTCTGGGCTGAAAAATAGAAGAAGTGCCAGAATACTCACAGCCCAGAGCCTTCGACGCTTCTCAAAAGTCGCCTAAATGACAGTTTCGGATTCGGAATATCGAAGATCAACTACCTCATTAGCATTGGGCGTGCATGTCTTGGCATGCTCGATCATATCATTCTTTGAGATGAACAATTGAGATCAATGGTTGCAGAGAACGACTGGAATCGCGATTAAGGATTTATGGCAATAACGCTTTCATGTTTTTGCTCCCCCCCGAACTGTGGAGATAATAGGAAAGCTCCAAAAAAAACTATTGACATTCCCCTACAGGAAGTTCAGCAAACTCACAGGGCTCAATAAAGACAGTCCAGGAACCATTTGGTAACTGAAGCGAGGGAGTGAAAGTGGAGGATCCGGGAGATGACTCCATGCTTACTAGGCTCCTTATTACTTCCGTAGTAGTCGAATAAGGAGAAGTCAATGTTTCGAGTGAGGATATTACTGACAATGCAGCCATAGTAACCGCCGAGGGAAATATCAAGTCCATTGTCTCGCGTATACTCCCGTGAATCCTATTCATCTTCTAAGGAGTGAAAGGAGGAGTGAGAGGAGGAGAGAGACTAACATGAAAACATGTTTGTGTATTACACTGATGAGATATGTCAAGTTGACGTGTAGTTTGTGGGTGTTGAGAAGAAAAGGGGTACGGTTGGCAGGTCCTTATCGATTAATAGTGCATCTCTACGATACAAACAGCGTCTCATAACAAAGTCAATGTGCTCAATTCGATCGTAGCTCACACGGTATAAACCAATCTGGCATTCGCCCTGTCGGGTAGGAATAGCCTTCTGGTGAAAGATAAATAATTTCTTCCTGTTCTGTGAAGGATCTGAAAATTATCGATCATTAATCAGCTCATTTTAAGATATAATCAAAAAATAAATTAAAAACCTGAAGTAGCCTTTCCTTATCCGAAAGCGAAAAGGATAAACTAGCACAGCAATCGCTAATTTCGAGATTTTCGCATTTCCGCTTCAGCAAACTGTCAATAATCGGGACTATATTGGGATGAGGAGTTGAGCGGCATTTATGATAAAAGTAGATCGATGGCACCATATCAGCAATGCTCTCCAAAAATGTAATTAATTCTGGAAATTAATCTGTACGTTAAAATGTGATATATCGACCAACCTGCTGTTAGTTGTGTCTTGCGCACCATGAAATTGGCATGTTCAGGCGTAGTTTGGCGGATAACTTCGAGATACAGACGGCTGAAACGAATCAATATCACCGTTATCAACAAAACAAACCATTTGGCTAGTTCTGACATGGGAATGGTCTGAACTCACATATCCCGATCGAAACGAAACTTGCAGGGTTTACTAAGTCGGCAATGCTGATCTCAAATCAGTTTTCAAAAGTTGCTAAATGTTTTTCTGAGAGAAGTTGCAGCATGTTGTTGTTTTGCATGTGATTTTCGTACTGCGGATAGCGCGAGATGTAACCTGACTCTTCACTCTGCCCCTCAACAGCAGCGGTGGCCGAGTGGTGAAGAGGGTGGATTAATGTACAGGTGGCGTTGGTTCGACACCCGCCGATCGCGTTTTTGTTTTGCCAGCTTTTGAAAGCGATGTCTTGGCAATATTTGTAAAGTTGAAAAGTTTTCACCAAATTTCCACCCATAGCGCACAATTACAAATCATGAATGTAATCGATTTCATGAATCCGGGATACCAAATTTAACTATAACTTGAAACACATCGCTTACAAAAACTGGCAAAACAAAAACACTGGGAGTCGAACCAACGCCACTTGTACACTATTCCACCCTCTTCACCACTCGGCCACCGCTGCTGTTGAGAGGCACACTGTAGAGTTTGGTCACATCTCGCGCGATCCGCACTACGAAAATCACACGAAAAACAACAACATGCTGCAACTTCTCTCAGAAAAACATTTAGCAGCTTTTGAAAACTGATTTGAGATCAGCATTGCCGACTTAGTAAACCCTGCAAGTTTCGTTTCGATCGGGATATGTGAGTTCAGACCATTCCCATGTGAGCTCTCATCTACATTTATAGCAATGGACTGCACAGTTTTTCCTTCAAGAAAATCTATGCACATCTGTATTGGCAGTGGAATTGCGAATGATAGTTGCAAATAGCTGCTTGTTTTGGTGGTATTTAGTGGTTTCAAATAATCAAAGAGTCGTTTAATTCCTTCAGCTTCCAATACCAGCATCACCCCCTGTGCAAAAAAATATAATTTTTTTAATGACGAAAAAGTAACATAGCCATTTCTTAATAGTGTGTGGGACAGATCTTCGAGGGTATAGTCGTTAATTCCAAGTGCCGAGCGTATGCAATTACTGTACATTCGGCGATCACCAGTGAGAAAAAGCCATGCATACTAATGTTGCGTTTGGTTCAGCGTAAAAATATCATACTGGAACAGGAATGGTCGATTATTTCGTAGTTTTCTCACCGACTTTGAGATTTCGATTGCTTCAAATGCTTTCGCTTGAGTTCTTAGCATGAAAAAGTCGATAATTTCCCTAGTCGATTTGCTGACCTGCAATCCAAATAATCTAAAAAAACTTTAAAAAAAATGAGTCACCTCTCTCAACCGAACAGTCGTTTCACAGTCCAAATCCTTGCAGATCCTTTCAATGAGATTTCGAGAAAAACCAAGAATGTCGATCGGCATTATACGTCGATGAAATCACTGAAAGTAATTAGGTTAGTCTCCTCAAATATGAACCAGCGTCCTCTTTTCCCGCCAAATTTTGAAGAAGACTCGACGAACCTCATTAGAAGAGAGAACAGTCGATCGCTAAAAAATCTATTCGACAGATAGGTAAACTGAGCCCAAAGATTGTACAAAGCCTTGAGGAATCTTGGATTTTCTCGAGGTTGAAAGTGGATTTTTTTAGCATATTTGGCGCCAAACATCACGGATACGATGTTGATACTTGCAAAGATCACACAGTTGATTTTTTTGTACGCCTAATACCACAACATGGCGATTCAATTCAAAGTTGGCCAATTAAACTAGGCAATACATTGTTTTACCATAAGTTTCAAGAGTGATTTTCAAATAGCTTGAGACTTTGGAATGATGAGCACTTTATTGATAAGGTAATTGTGATGTGTAGCAAAGAAGGATAATCTAGATCATCGATGAAAATCCAAGTGTTGAGTCTTGTTGGTGCTTACAGTGTAGAGACCGACTTGAATTTCCTCAGAAGGGACAGGAGCAACCCTTGGGTTGGTCAAATTGAGAAATAGTTTTTTCTCCGTTCTATGAAGAAACTGAAACAATGTTGGAATCGCATCTATGTATATGAGTCTGTGTTACTTCTATAAATCTTACCCGAAGTAGTGTTTCTTTATCCGCAATCGAGAGAAAATTGTTTGCAGAATTATCCCGTATTTCGAGTTTTCGGCATTTTCGGCTCAGCAACCGGTGAGTAATAGGGATAATATTGGAGTGAGCTGTATCATCTTTACGTTTATGATTGAAACATATTGATGGCACCATATCAGCAACCATTACCACAAATTCAATTATATCTGGAAAAGAATTTTGTACATCAAAAGCTGAAAATTATTCATGAACCTGCTGTACTATCTCTATCACGAAACGATAAATTGATATGTTCAATTGAATCTTTGCCGAACAAAGCGAGATACAGAGACCTTAAATTAATCACATATTGTCGCAGTATGATGTAAAACTTACAAATCCTCTATTTCTGAGTTATAATCGATTTCTATATAAGCGTATCGAACAGTTTTCCCTTCCAGCAAATCCAAACACATGTGTATTGTCATTGGGAGAGCGCTTGATAGTTGCAAATAGCTAATTGTCTTGGTGACATTTAATGGTTTCAAATATTCGAAAAGTTGTTTAATTCCTTCAGGTTCCATTAGCAAAATTAGGCCCTGGTACATACAATTATTTTGAAAAATGAACTGATTAAACATAGTGAATACGAAAAACTAACGCAATAACGACGAGAAAAAGGCATGTCTTCGAGCGTATAACTGTTAATTTCTAGACTGTTAATCGCCGAGCGGATGCAATTCTTCCACATTTGACGATCCCACCAGTGCGAAAAATCCATAGATACTATTGCTTGCACTGATTCAACTCGAGAATGCCCCTTGATAACAAGATTTGAATGACTCACTAGGGATGCGCGTTCGATAACGAAATTTCTGCGCTCATTTTCCCTCCTTAGATCTCAATTCGTGGGTACGCGAGGAGAGAGGGAAAAGACCTGGGTCAGCGAATATAGTAAAAGATTGGCGGATCCGCCGTTTCAACCCTTTACGATCTGTCTTTCCCTTCGCGGATCCGCTAGATGAGGATAAGGGAAAAAAATGGGGCGCCGGAATATCGCTACCGATCCCCAATCACTCACCATTTTCAAGAAGGCGATATTTTCCAATCCAGTTGCTTGAGATCTCAATACATACGCGTCGATGATTTCCTTGGCTGATTTACTCATCTAAAAACGAAATGAGTCGAGCAAGATTGAAAATATGTCACCAGTCTCATCCGAACAGTCGTCTCGCAGTCTAAGAAACTGCAGATTTTCTGAATTGCATTTCGAGGAAGACCAAGAATGTCGATCGGCATTTTTAGTCGCTGAACTTGCTGGAATATGCTAGGTGGGCCAATTATAGATGCTGCATTTTGAATTTGAATGAGCGCTTGGTGTTTGTTCCCGCCAAATGTTAAGGAGGACTCTTACAAACGATAATAGAAAAATGATCCGTCTGTCACAAACGATAGTAAACAGACAGAATGAGAAAATCGAAGATGATGTTTACAAGATTCAGATGCCTGTTATAAGTATTACATGTTTAGGCTTCCGGTTGCATTGTAAGAAGGAGTATATTACATAGTGCTTGAACAAACTGAGCAATTTTATCAAGAAAACACGATTTTATGCAACGAGTTCTTTATTGACGGGGAAATTGTGACATGAATAGCGTTAAAACATTTTTAACGAAAAGAATACGATGGTTTAGATCATCGACGGAAAGTCCAAGTGCTGAATCTTGTTTGTGCTCACACAATACAGGCCGATTCTCTTATCCTCCGAGGGGTCAGGAAAAATGAAAGGGTCGATCAAATTGAGAGATAATTTCTTCTCTGTTCGATGCAATATCTGAAAAAGATCGAGTTTAAAAAGTGCGAACAACTCAAAGCGTTAATCTGACCCAAAGAAGTTTTTCTCTGTCAGGAACAACAAGGGAATGATTTGGACAGCAATCTCGTATTTCGAGATTCTCGCACTTCTTGTTCAACAATCTGCGTGCAAGTGAGATCACATTTGGATGAGCTGTATCATCACGACATTCGTGAAAAACGAACAACGATGTCACCATATCAGCAACAGACTGTAGAAATTGTACAAAATCTGAGAAAATGTAAAAATTGAGTCGACCTAATGTCACAGGTCAATAATCGCTAAAAATTCCTTAACCTGATGTTAGTTCTTTATTTTGCCACCGAATGTCAACATGATCTGCTGTAATTTTGTTGACCAGAGCGAGATATGGAGCACTAAATGGATCAAGCATTACCATTTATAATGTAAAAACTCACAGATCAATTGTTTCTGAGCTCTCATTATGTTGTATTCCAACTATTTCAAGAGTTTTTCCTTCAAAAAAGTTCATGCACATTTGTATTGTAATTGGAGTAGGGTTCGATAGTTGCAAAATGCGAAAGCTCTTGTTGCCAATCAGCGGCTTCAAATATTCAAAAAGCCGATTCATATCCTCCGGAACCATTGTGAGCTCCAAAGCCTTAGACAATTTCAATAAAACATTATTTTTAAAAAGTTGCAAAATTCTAGAAATTCAAAGATTCAAACTGACATCGTCATCAAATAGGATATCTACAATTTCAAAACTGTAAATTCCGAGCATTTCGAGTGCGGACTGTATGCAGTTACTCCACATTTGTCCATCCCACCAATGCGAAAAGACGATTGATGCTATGGTTGTTTCTGCTCCATTGGGAAAGTACAACTCGTCGACAGCCTTAATAATATCGTTTTTTCTTCCCTTGATTATGGTCTTTACAGTGAACTCACAGATCGCAAAATATCGATTGATTCGAATCCAGTTGCTTGAGTTCTTAGTATGTGGGCGTCGATGTTTTCCTTAGTCGATTTGCTGACCTACAATTCGAATAGTCTCAATTGAGCTAGAAAAAAGGGCACTTTCCTGTTTTTTGGCCCACCTATTCTTACAGAGTATTCTCTCCCAACCACTCTCATTCCTACCCCTTACATGTGGTTGGAGTAGTGCAGTTTGGGCCAAAAAAAAGGAAAGTTCCGAAAAAAGTGACCTCTCTCATCCGAAGTGTCGCTTCGCAATCCAAGAACTTGCAGATATTCTTAATAGCAGTGCGACTCAGCTCCTTTCGAGGTACAGTATGAAAAATGTCGATCGTCATTTCCTTACAGCTTTGAAGAATAATTGAGAAATATGGTGAAATTAAGTTGGCGCGCTTCGACTATGAATAAGCGTCCAAACAACCAAGTACGATAGTGGGCTCGAACCAGCCGCATTAATTCTTGCAAGGGAGAGAACGACTATTGAAACAGCCTATAAGAATCAGGTATCATTTGTTAGGGGTGTCGAGGTGGTTGGAAGATATGCAAGAGTGTATTCCGACAATGCAAGACAGATTTATGACAGTGCATTGTTTATCCATGAAATAAATATGGGAAATGAAGAGAACAATATAAAAATAGTGTGATGAATTCATCATTGATTGAAGCGCAAATAGGCTTTGTAATCGCTAGACCTTCGAAGCAAAGTCCAAGTGCTCAATTTTGTTGGTGCCCACGCTGTATTGGCCTATCTTAACATCGTTAGAAAGGCCACGAGCGACCATTCGGTAGGATGAATCAAGCGACAGTTTCTTCTCTGTTCTATGTAGGAACTGAAAGAGTGTTTATTTCCCGGGCATTTCCAAACGTCCCCTCCTTCTTCCCCTACCACCTACGGATAACATTTCAATCAAGGAATAATTTATTTTCATTTATGGGGAAAATGTTTGCTCGTCGTCTAAAAGCTTACCTGAAGCAGCTTTTCTTTTTCCCGAAGCGAAAGCCAATTATTTGGACGACTATCCCGTATTTCGAGATGCTGGCATTTCTTATCTAGCAATCGGCGAGCAATAGAAATAATATTTGGATGGGGTCTTTGATCAGCGCTACATTCATGATAAAAGAACATCGATGTCACCAAATCGGCAACAGTCACCAGAAAGCGGATAAGATCTGTAAGAAATATAAATTATTAAATTTAAATTAAGAAATTTAAATTAAATTTATTAATTCATTAATTACTAATTATATTTCCAAACTAACTAATTATACCTGTTGTTATCTCATTATGTGTTTGGAAGCTAACATGTTCCGGTCTCAATTGGTTGATCAAAGCAAGATACGGAGCACTAAATGAATTGGGAATTGAAATTGGCTGGTAAATCACTCACAAATCGGTCGTTTCTGAGTAGTCGAAAATTTCTATATCCACTATTTCAACAATTTTTCCTTCGAAAAAATTCATGCATATTTGTATTGTCATCGGAATAGCGTTTGAGAGACGAAGTGTCGATTGAGCTTCGACGTGAACAAGTGGTTGCAAATACTCAAAGAGTTTCTTAAAGTCCACAAGATCCATTGTCAATTCCAGATCCTAAAAATAGTTTATACCCCAAAGAATGGTAACAAAAAAGTCAAACTAACATGGGAAGCGACAAACGACTTCGTCCCGATCTCATAGCCGCCAATACGACGCATGCTCCCAAATCGAAGCGATGACCAGATGCAATTGCACCATATGTCTCGGTCCCACCAGTGTGAAAATGTCAACGTGACCAGTGTTATCACTTTTCCCTCTTCATACGCATAATCAGTGTCAGGCTTAATTATATGGATGCTAACGTCGTTGAAAATGAATTATTGATCCAAAGTGTGCTTACCAATCTCTCAATTTTGATTGACTCGAATCCAGTTGCTTGAGTTCTTAGTATATAAGAGTCGATGAATACCCTGGTTTTTTTGCTGATCTAAAATTGAGAAAAATTTATCTTGAAACATAATTCATCTTTGAACAAATCACCTTTCTCATCCGAACAGTCGTTTCGCAATCCAGGAAACTGCAGATTTTCGCAATCCCATGTTGAGGAAGAGACAATAAGTTGAATGGCATTTGTACGAAATAATAAAAATGTATTTCATCTTCCTTTGAAACAAGCTTGTAAGAAGCGTCTCATGTTTGAATCTACGTTATCTAATGATCACGCCAATAAATCGCGAATGCACAACGAAAGGTCTTTATCGATCGAAAAATCGGTACTTCTCTAGTTCTCCGGAAGGCCCTTTGCAGATTTTGCATGAATATTGTAGAATTACCCTCCTTCAATGGTTAAGATGTTCAATGATAGTAGTAGGTGTCAATAGTTGGACGAGAGTGTGGACAAAAATCAATTATCCCTGGCGCAATATGAAAAAGCGGATGCAATAGAATCCTGAATAGGGTTCCGGAGATCTAAACAAGTCCCGAAAAGTCAGATATGGATGATAGATATGGCCGCGTTTCAGGCGAATAGCGATATTGCCATAATGCGTCGTGGTTGTAAATATAGTTTTAGTGGGCGTTCGTATGGTACCGTTTCAGGAGACAAAATAGTTAATTTTTAGTGCATTATCTGCCTTATTAGCCACATTGAGCAATCTTACTAAGGAAAATTTATCAGGCAAAACAAATCGCTCACTCATTCCGAGCGAAAAGTGTGATCCAATTCGATCGAACCATTTCCATTAGTTATTGGAATTCCAATAAGAAATCCCACTCATTCTCATTCGCTATTGGAAATGGATGGGGGAGGAGAATCGTTTCCATTAGCGAATCATTTCCGAGAATCCCAGAGAGGACAGGAGAAGGAGAGGAAGACTCGGAAAGAGACTAGAAAGAGGATTTGATAGTTGTTAGGAGATGTGTAATAGAGGAGAGCGATTCGAAAAAGAGTAGAGAGGGCACGGGGTGTTCTGATAATACAAGGTATGCATAGATCATGTTCAGTTCTGGTTGATCGAGGAACAGAATTTTTGAGTCGGCAATACTTTCATGGTGCTGAACCAACGAATTCAATGAGAACAACGTGAGGAATGATCTCAATAAGAAAATACGTTCTTAACAATTACCAAGTATGCTAATTCAGACATTTGTTTCAATACTATGTAGACTGTACATCAGGCAAACTGCAACTGCAACTTTTATACTGCAGCTGAATATTTCAGGTGGCGGGAATGGAATGCGTATATAAATTGGTGTCTGCGAGTCGGAAGAACGTTTAATAGATTCAGTTCTCGCTGAAAATGGAGATGTTTTCACGCATTGAACAAGCTAAGAACAACCTTTGCGTGAGTAGCTGGACTCATCGTTAAATTTTGTATGCATTCGATACTAAAAAATTTAGAGTTAAAAAAATTCTAGAAGCTTGAAAATGCATTACCTGCTCATTTATTCGCCCCTTGCCGCACCGAATTTTTATGTATTGGTAGAGATATTTATATGCACGCCGCCCGTTTCCCCCTGAAAGAGATAATGAATATGGTAAGCCATGACTTGGGTGATTAACCTCATTGGAAACTCGAAAAATACACTACCTGTTCATATATATTGCGCCTTGTCCCCCGAATTTGCAAGTAATGGTAATGATGAAATTTGCCCGTTTCTCGACAATCTGCAAGAGTTCATGAATAAGGCTAGCCATAAGGGTGATTTAACCTGATTGGAACATCGAAACTACAGAAGAAGAGTAATTAAACTTTTCGGAAATGTAAGTGATTTTGAGCGAAAACTGCAAAGAATACTGTTGTTTGAGATCTCGAGAATAGTTACTCCCCGTGGAGAACAATGAATAGATGAAAGATGAGGACAGAATCGATGAGAATCGATCATTGCTGAAATATGCTTATGTATTTAGTTAGTTTCAATATTATAATTCGGAAAGAAAATACATGTTGGTTTGATGGAGTGGGGACGAAATGATGAGACTATGAACTTGTTTCAACTAGACCAGTATGGGACCGGACACTTCTCTACTTTTGGCCTAGCCCTTCCCAATAAACTAATATATCCCTACTTTTCTCATTCGCCGCCTCACTCCTTACTAAGAGCAACCCATAGAAAGGGAGGCGTGGGCAAAAAATTACAGAAGTTCCAGGGACTGACCGAGGCG
The DNA here is from genome assembly GCA_900490845.1 of Pristionchus japonicus. NCBI lineage: Eukaryota > Metazoa > Nematoda > Chromadorea > Rhabditida > Neodiplogasteridae > Pristionchus > Pristionchus japonicus. Next base: position 40,083 of record LS516647.1, read on the forward strand.
TGGCACATGAGTTGGGCACCACCGACAATGAGTCCGTGAACGCATTGAATGAAGTCAATTGTCTCATCGTAACTGGAGAATCTCACGATGGCGGTGTTGCGTGCCTGGAGAGAAGAGTGTCTCACCACGAAAGAAAACCGGGAGTTGCAGCATTTTCCTCATGCATTTGCAAGTTTTTATTGTATCTGTTGGCAAGAGTGGGAATGAGCGAAAGCCGATTCCGCCCTCCCCATCATTTTCTCACCGCAACGAAGGTCGTGGACAGCGTCGCGAAGCCGGACACGAGAGTTTGAACGTTAGGCTCTGAAAAGTTTAGAGGGATTGCTTATGTTGGGAGCAAGAGATCCTGAGAGAGACAAATATAATCCGAGCATAAAAGTATTCTTTTTTCCAGATAGTTCCAGATATCTTCTCTCCTGAACTGACTCGTGAAGCCAGCAGGAAGGATGAGCATCAGCGAGTGCTGTCCGTTGAGTGAATCGTACGCGAACGGGCCAGCTAGGATTAATTAATTAATAAACTAGATTAGATTAATTAGAGCAATGTCTCACTATCCTTCTCTCTCTCTTCCATTTGAATCCCCAAAATTAAAAGTCTCATGGAATTTCTGAGCATCCTATCGAACGCAATCACAGGGGCCCACCAGAGTTGGGCGAACATTTTACGGTCTCTCATTTCACAATGTTCTCTCGCCGGTCTGACAGAGCATGGAAAAGTGAGAGACCGTAAAATTTTCGCCCAACCACAGGGACTCGCCCGCGTCAGGGCGGCGGAGGGGGAGACGGGTCGAAATGATGGTGACTCCATCGACGACGAGGAGGTCCGCGCTCTGAATATGAGCAACGGGATTATGTCTGCATTAGAGTTCGAATCACGGGTCGCCGTCTCTTCATTTCACACGCTCTCTCACCGGCCAGAGCGACGAGAGTGTGTGTAAAATGAAGAGACGATTACCCGTATTTCGAACTCTAGTCAGCATAGATTTAATTGCATGCCATTTGTTTCCGTTAAATCGCATATTTACAACAACAACATAATTGTGCGGTAATGATAATCAGGGCACTGGGTCGGACGAGAGCATTCGTCTGATACCATACTGCACATAATGAAGACGAGAGAACAACTGCTTTGTAATAGACGAAATATGCAAATGGTGGCACCAGTAGGCTTTGAATGTTCCCATCCGATCTAGTGCCGTGATTATCATCATCTAGATCATAATTCGTCACCGTTTTGTTGTTGTAAATTTGAAATTGAAAATAACAAATGAAATGACATCTGTGTAGATTCTCCAGATCAGTGGCGAGTCTCACAGAACAAATGAGGAGTTTCCGGAGGTCAAGCAATCACTATGTAATAATCACCTCCAAACTTTTCGTCATAATCATCACATAGGCCTTGCCAGGAGTTGTGGAGACTGATCGAGCAGACACGATACCGTCTGTAATGAACATCTAGTTAATTATTAATATTTTCTCTCTCCCTTTCTTGTCTATTTCTAGCAGCTGTACCGTTTCTGTTCTATTGCAACCTCGTTTCGCTCTAATTAGTAGAACCGAAATGAGAGAGGACGAAGAGGTTGATGGGAGATGGTCTTATCGTTTCTAATGAGCAATTAAGTTATTGACTTCTTAGTTGCCTTATTTCTGATGGGAATGCAAATTAGCATTTTCGTAGACGTATTTTAATCAAAATGTACCGTTTCGGGCGCCAATGCTCAGGTGGGAAGCGATTCTTTCCGCGTCCCCTCGGTCCATCTCGTCGGTCACCAGGAAGCAACCTAAAAGATGGAACTTCTTCGGTTTTTGGTCGACCCTTGACCGCTCCTAATCAAGTGCTAGGCGCGAAATGAGAATGATTGGGAAATAAAACTCTAGGAATGAAGGACGGCCAGAAACAAAAGAAGTGCCAAAAAATAGTTTGTTCACTATCTATTTCAACTAACATTTTGGCTGAGAAAATGGCATCAGTTCTAGCTCAACAACAATCCGATATCATAAAAAAAGAATTGTTTTACAAAAACTGGTGAATGTTCGGCAGAATTGCGGAAAAAAATTTAGATAAAAAATTTGTTCATCTGGGCCCAGCTTACCATAGATCTTTCCGGCGACGGACTTCGCTCCGGCAATAGAAAGTGGCTGAATGAAAATAAGGTTGTAAACACATTTTAAAGTCACATCTATCTATCGGTTTCATCAGACACCGGCCTCTCAGTTCTAACACAATTCACTCGCTCTCATTTTTTGCCCGGAGCTATCATCGGGTGACTAGAATCCGGAGAAACAACGAGTGCGCAAGTTCGGCTCTTGTGGAGTATCTCGAGGGAAGCACATCCACTCTTCCGGCGACCTCCACAAGGGCCGCATGCGCCCTCACCAACTCACCGGGGTCGGATGAGAACCACTTTCATATTCCGTCCCTTGCATCACTCTTGTCTCTCGCCCTCATTAGGTTCTCATCCAGTCGGTTCTTACCCGATGGTTCTCATCCGACCTAGTCCCAACTAAAAGTCAACGATGTGACTAGTCACTTGCTATGCAAACAGACCGCCTTTTTCGCAAGAGAGTACGTGGAATGAGGAGTGCGAGGCGTTGAAGTGACTAGTCACATCGCTGTCTTTCGAAGTCCCTGCTTACCTCGACGAGATTCGGCCGGAGACGATCGATCAGGGCGGCGCGCCGGTCACAGACATCTTTGTAGGGCTTGTATGAGGCCGTGGTCCGAGACAATTCATCCAGATTCTCCTTGACTTGGGCCAGCTCCCTCTCAGCAGCGACCTTTCTCAATCGCATATCATGCACAGCCTTCTCTACTGTGTTCACTGCTGTGGAGATGTCCGCCAGCTGTCGGTAGTGCTGGTTGAGCTCCTCCCGACGGCCTGTGGCAACCAATGCTTCGATATCATTCAGTTTGCGTTGCAAGTTCTCCTTTTCCATCTGGGAGTTGACCTCGCGCGTCGATGCCTCGTCCACACTCTTCTGCATATCAGCGCATTGTTTTGTGAGATCTTCGACGTCTTTCTTTAGGGAATCTTCGCGAGCCTTTACATCCGCATATTCTTTGGCAATTTTGGCACACTCTCGCTTCAGGTTCGACTCACGAACGAGTCCATCTGCCAACGACTTCTTGGTTTCGTCCAATTGACTCTGGAGAGTTGCATTCTCCCTCTTGAGGTTCGACTCGCGATCGATTCCGTCAGCCAACGACTTCTTGGTTTCGTCCAATTGACTCTGGAGAGTTGCATTCTCCCTCTTGAGGTTCGACTCGCGATCGATTCCGTCAGCCAACGATTTCTTGGCTTCGTCAAATTGACTCTGCAGAGCAACATACTCCCTCCTGAAGTTCGACTCGCGATCGATTCCGTCAGCCAACGATTTCTTGGCTTCGTCAAATTGACTCTGCAGAGCAACATACTCCCTCCTGAGGTTCGACTCGCGATCGATTCCGTCAGC
>LS516656.1:3344-18188 GCA_900490845.1 Pristionchus japonicus
ACAGACGGTTGGAACGAGAGAGCCTTGAACGTGTACAGGCGTTTGACGAGCGCAATGCGATCGGAATTATCGATTTTTCTGGTTCCCTGGGGGCGTTTAGCAGTTTTAGTTAGTGCGAAAGATCTTCCATTTTGGATGCCTATCGACTCGTATGGGTCTCGGTGCGCAACTCCATATCCTCCTAGCGACCTTCCCTTGTTAGTTTGATGTTCCATAAAAACAAATCTTGTTCAAGTGCGTGCATTTCTCTCCAATTTTGGATTTTCTAAGTAGGTCGTTTGCTTGGCGTTCCAGAGAATCGGACTATTAGCTTTTCGCGCTTTCGTAGCGCCCAATTGGGCGAACGACTGAGCCCGAGGGGCGGGTTTCGAATTGTTTTCTTGAACTTGCCTGACAATGAGAACACTTTCGAATTTTGAATCTAGTGAACACCCAGCAAGAAAGGTCAATCACTAATTTAATCTTTGGAATTTATTTGGTTCCGATTAGGCCAATCATAGAGAACAAAAGTTTTCAGAGTATAAATAATTAATCTAAGTGCATTTTTTTTCAGATTTGAAACGTATTCCACCTCTCTTGTCTTCCTTCCCTCCAACATTCGAGCATTTCTAGACGACTGGAGTTACTCTCGGCTGATAGACTGCAACGTGTTGGTGAGTAATTCATTCATTGATTATGCTGCACTGCCCCTACGAGAGAGGGGGAGGAGAGGGATGGGAGAGGTGTAACTTAGATGAGACTCTCGCACTCCGCGTATTCGGATATGCCGCACTTCAGTTCAAGAAGCGAGGCACTCCCATTCACCGCCATCGGCAATCCGGAAACTAGTAACGTTCAACATCAATCTAGTGAAACTCGTTCTCTTTACTGTAAGTCTTCCTGGTGGACTCAAACAGTCGAACAAAGAGAATGAAACATCAGCCAACCCCATACACCCAACTCAAATCTACGATCCGATCTTAAGAAAGTGCATCCCCTAAAATGTCCAGGATACTCTCAACTTAGTGTGATCTTTTGCAAATGAGATAGAGCAATAGAGCAGGGTAAACAGAGAGAAAAGCTAGAGAGAAAGGGAAATAAAGAAAGCGAGATGAAAGCGCCTCAAAAGAGCATGGAAGGTGTTGAACGGAGATGGATCATGAAGATAAGAGAGGGACGCGAGATGAAAGGGAAAGCTCGAGAAATCTTGGTTTGCGACAAAAACTTCCGCTAGACTTAGCAGTTTCGCAATGGTTTTGTTTTGTAATAAGTTGAGATAAAAAAATACAAAATCGATGAAATGACACTTTTCAGCTCAAACGTAACTCCAGTGAGCGCCGCAGCATACCGCTGATGTTCACAAGGCAAATGGCTGAACTGAGAGATTTCATCAAGGCGAGACAGGCGAGGCTGTTGCTGGCCGGAGGAACGTTGTTGGGTACGCTTTTTGAGAATTGACACTCTTTGATCTCACGTTAATTTTCAAACGACCGAAATCAAACGGGTTTCCCCAATGGCGTTTGTAAGAAAAGTCTAGGCGAGACAGGCCGGACTGCTGCTGACTGGAGGAACTTTACTCGGTACTTGTGTTCTATGTGGCTTTCAATTACGGATTTCATTCTTCCAACTTTCCTGGCATTGTGAGATCTTAGAAGCTTTAAGAAGCTTCGCAATTGATGGTTGAGAAGCTATGTAATTGGTGTGGAAAGGAACGAGATTTTTTAATGGTTGACGAAAGAGTACATTTGAAACATTTGCAGGCTGGTTCCGCGAGTGCTCGTTGATCTCTCATACACGGGATGTCGACTTCTTCATTCGAGCTGAGGATTACAATCGTGAGTTATTCAAAGTAATTCCATGTATATGCCATCTCGATGAGGCCCTTGGGGATAGCCTGTTACTGATACAATCTTAGCATGTTTTCGCTTGATAGTCTAATTTTTTTCGCCGTTCAGCGTTCATGATCCAAGGTCTGCAGTAAAGATTTAGTCGGGTTGGGTGCATCCGTCAAGGGTAAACGAATCAACCTGTGCGAGTTAAATGAAGGAGATCCAAACGTATACTATGAACCACTTTTCAGCCTCGATCCTTGAAGATCTCGATGCGCGGGAGTCTCCGTACAAAGTGAACAGAATCTTCGGCCTTGTGAGTGACCTTGCATTGAAAATAAACTGTCTTGACTATTAACTCAAGACACAAGCAATCTCAAACTTTGCGTGAAACGGGCCCATGTTCGTCCAACACTTTTTGCACAACAGATTTCACCGTCGGCAATTAAAAACGAAGTAACTACTTATGGATGGTTGCACACCGTCCTCGTGTACTAAAAACATTGTTGCATTTCAATCGTTACCTCTAAAGCATGACAAGCGCGCGACGATGCAAAAGACGCAAAATGATAATGATGTTGATCCTTTCCAGCCCTCAGACTCCTACGAGCTCACCGTCCTCGTGAATAAACGACCATTCATAAGAAAAACGATAGTGCATTTCAATCGTTACCTCTAAAGCATGACAAGCGCGCGACGATGCTAACGACGCAAAATGATAATTATTTTGTTGGTTTCCAGCCCTCCGACTCCTACGAGCTCACCGTCCTCGTGAAGAAGCAGCCTGAAGTCAGCATTGACCTCTTCTTTCTCTACACTAGTGAGCTATTTGCACCCTTTATCATGTCCTCCTTCCTTTCTTCTCGCTCTACCATTAACCATACTAAGAAGACTCTCCTGACCTTTCTCTCTAACTTTTTTATCGAATTAATGAGATTAATTAGCATTCTTCTGTGCATGTAACTCGGTTTTGCGGAAATTTTGAAATAGATAACGCTCTCAGATTCCAACGAGTCCTACGTGGGCGGACTGGATTGGTACACGAGGAAGAAGTACAAGTGGAGTTATCCGAGGTTAGAATGTATTTGTTATCCATTTTCGTTGAATTGCTTCGAAAAACGTGTAACAGACAAGAAACTAAGCTATACTGTGAAATAAGAAAGTGTCACTGGAAGCGAAGTGGTGTAGTGGTCGCCCTCCAATTCTAACCTACTCGGGATCGAATCCCAGGCCGTGACACCGCCTCCGTCCCACCAAGGCGCCCTCAAGGGGGAATGATAGTGACCAGATCACGCGGTAAAGTTGGTCCAAAGAATAGATTAGGCCCTCCGGACTGAATTGGCCTACAAATATAGTCACTGGCCTAGCAGTGGGCTGCTGCAGGACGCAAGTGCCTTGAGTACGGGGATACTTTCACCTTTACCACTTGAATATGTTCAGAATAACCTCGCTCTGCACTGCCGATCTCCTTGGTCACCTCTTCCACGTCCCCTGCAATGCGAAGGAAGTGCTCGATGTGAGTTGATCTTTGATCTCTTGAAGGTTTCCTCTAAGTTCCAACAGTAAGTTCTTCGCGTATTTCGGTCAAGCGAAAAAAAACTGCTATCTACTCCAATGAATACAAATGTAATCTTTGATCTTTGATCTTCGAGAATAATCTTGAGTTCTCCTTAGATGGAATACGGGAACTGGACAGAGGAAGCGCACACCAAGGACTTTCTGTGGTACAAATCCCATGAGAACGTGCAAGAAAACGGATATTACACGAACGAAGAAATGAAAGAGATGCGACCGCCAGGCTGGAGATGGGTCAATGATCTTGTGGGATTCCTTGTTCGCAGTGCCACAAAGTAGTTGTTGTTTCATGTTTTCCCATATATTTGTATGTTCAATCGATCTCAACTGTATCAGGTGTCAGATAAATACATCGGTCATATCCCGAGTTATTTTCAGATTTTGTTTCGCTTCACGTTCCTTCAATTATCATACGATAGCAAATGTTCGAAAAGCCTTTATTAGGAAAGAAAACAAAAATAGGTACAGAAACAGATCGATCAACGGCTCCAATCATCCTTCACTTTTGTCGAGATGGCTTCAATTACGTTCAAAAGAGCATCGGAGTTGACGAGAAATGACATCGCTGGTTCCATCACAATTAGCAAGCAATGCAGCAGCGCATATCCCCAGTACCACACCTGGCAATAGATCAGAATCGCACGGAATATGGGGATTGCCTGTAATGTAACTGTTAACCGAATGATTTGGGCACTTCTTCAAATTCTGTCCGACCTCTATTGCTTGAGCATTCTTTCTCTAACATGCTCATTTCCTGCCTAGCATTTCATTCAGTGGCCAAGGGTCGGTCAGAAATCGAAGAAGTTTCGTAATTTGTTTTGCTTGCTCACCAGTGGTGTGTTGTGTTTCTTGAAATAGTCATCCACGTGAGCAAGAAAGATGAAAACGCAAAGGAAAATCAGGAACATTGTAGTCACAATAAACACAAAGCCGGCAATGCCATTGACTTCACCTTCAGGTAAGAACGCTTAAAATTGATTGCAATTGATGGATGAGGTTGTATTGAGATGAAAGATACATACCTTGCCAAAATTTTGCAACATATTCAATTCTGCACAAGAAATCGCGAATTGCCCAATCAATGCCCAAAATGGATAAAGATAAGAACAAATTCTGAAATACATCACAATTTGGGCAAATGAAAACGAGAGGTAGCGAAACACCCGTGAAAAAACGTCCCTCGATGCTGCAAGTGATCCATCCACAAAGTTTTCCCCATACAAGAACGGTGAATATGATTATTGAGTAAATATACGAAAAGATCGAAGCGCATTGCACTTTGACATATTCACTGTCGAGGTGCGGTTTGGCTGATTTGCTTTCGGGCCTGATAAACAGAGAAAATAGAAGGGATATTTGTCCCTTTATTTCACTATCCGTTTCGTAGTTGCGTTTGTCAACATATCTGATTTCTTTCCTCACCTTGGATGTGCAAAAGTCAAGCGTGATTTTCACGCTTGACTTTTGCACATCCACTTTTGCACATGATTTTCAAAATCACGCTTGACTTTTGCTGAGATTGCTTCTAACAGCGAAGTTGTGAGTTCGTTTTCAATCAAGATCATCCCAAGGAAATCGAACAATATCATTACGGTATTTAGGAACGAATACATCGAGTACCACACGAAGCAGTAAACACCGGCGATGACAAAGACAGGGATTTCCTGAAACGACTGTTAAAACAAAACACTTGGGCTTTTCGGGGCAATACTGTGAAAATGAAAGGGTTTTAATGATTAAGAGGAGTAGGTTATGAGGATATTTAAAGTTGTCCAGGAAAGTGCAGAAATGCCCAGTTCTCCTTTCCTCTAACCTTTTTGTTGTATGCATTGTCAAAATAGTTTGTTGAAAATGTTGTAGGCAGACCATGCAGCAACAGCAATTGCAACCATCGATGAGATACCGAAGAAGAAGAAAACGAGGAAATGACGATCGCCTGAAAGTGTAAGCCAGGGCTGTGCAAACTTTTTACGTTCTCTCATTTCGCAACGCTCTCTCGCCGGTCAGACAAGACGAGAGAGCATGGAAAAGTGAGAGACCGGAAAATTTTTGCACAACTCCGGAGTGAGCAATAACGGAATGACTGTCGTGAATATGAGTTAGTATCAAAGGTCTTTTTTCAACGCACTCTAACAAAGCTACAATCATTTATAACCGTATTTTTGAAAATACTACGAACCAAGCGGAATTGCAACGTGAATAAGCTTCTTGAAATCTCCGCTAGCTAGAAAATCCAAGACCAGAATAAGAAGGAATAGGGTGATATTCTAAAATTCGTTGAACGATGTCACGAGTAGAGTGCGGAAAGGAAGAGGGAAAGCAAGAGAAACCGCTCTGCGCAGCGAGGAATGAGATGGAATGCAAGAGGAGTGAGAGAGAGGAACTCTTGTGCAAGAGTGAGAGCTCTTGTACAAGAGTAGATTCAGAACATAGACGTTTGTAGCTGCGTTTTGAGCGGATTTCTTGCCTATTCGTTATCGATTAGCCCAACCAACATTTGAAATATCTCTCTGATAGATTAGCATGTTATCCTTGACGAGTTTGGGTATCACGCCTCGTGTGGGCAATTGCTGCCACAAAACCGAGCCTGGCAAGTTGTCATTTAGTTTCAGCTCTTAGTGAGCTAGATAGTCGTCGTGGAATATACTCTGCCCGTTAGAACCACTCTAGCCAAAATGATTGAACGTGCTTAACCTAACCGCAATCGAATCTTGTCATTTCGCGTTACGTTTTATCGCAAAGTAAAGTCCCCGATAAATACAGGGCTAGGTATAAAGCTCGAAAACACATTTTTTTCCATTTTTCAATAAAGTACAATGATCATTAAAGCGTTTTCTCCATCGGTAAACGAGGTTTCAAAGCTGATATATCGAAATTAAGCGCACCTCAGTGGCTTTTGCTCTTACCATGTTCTATTTGCCACTATTCGACCCGTCAGTTTTAGCTCTACAACTTTTATGTTGGTCACTAAGCGCTAAAACCAAAGGGAACTGATCCCGCTCTTGATTTGTCGAAAAGGCAGCCAACTCTTGTGCAAGACCACTCACTCTTGCACAAGAGTGATCATTCTCTCTCACTCTTGCACAATAGCGCGGCTCAATTTGCATCAATTCGCCCCTCTTCCCTCTTCCTTTCCGCTCTCTAGTCACGAGATAAAAGTTAGTTTTAGACTCACTTTGACTCCGAATCTGATTCTGTCGAAAGGAAGATTCATCAAAGCGATTGTCCAGATAGCGAAAGTTGAAGTATAGGAGAACAGGGTAAGGAACCATTTTCGATCCTGCGCGAGAGTTGGGAGTTCTGTCGGGTCTATCATTTACCTGAAACTAGAATCTCTGTAAGGTAGTCGTGAAAGAGAGATAAGGTGGCATTTTTATTACAAACTCCGAACTTCGTACAGGTCAAATAGACGCTTGGATAGACGCTTGGGCTCAGCTCAGTAAGAGTTTGCCGTCCCTCTGGTTCTTCTCTTCTCATGTAGTTGCCTAGCGCCAACGTGCAAGGAAAATATTTGATTGAATGGTGTAAGAGCTCATCCACTGGTGAAAATGCAGTGTGAATTGCTAAAATATTTATGTTGAGATCCGTAACTTTATCAATGAACTGTTATCATACAATGTGCAGCCAACAAGACAAGAAACTCTTCTCTAGTCAACAGCTTGCACTCACTTTATGAGGGATCACTCTGATAACATGACAGTCATTCATCCTGACACATGCAGATAAGACCACTCCAACCATGCGCAACATTGTGAATATCGGTGAGTTTTCTCCAATTTTTTTACATGTTACCATTTTGACCCACCATTTTTAGTGATAGCCCTCTGCTTTTTTGTTACTGTCGTGCAAGCGTATCGCGATCTGGGGGAGCCGGGATGGTCCTGCGATGCAGGGCTGATGAAGAGGTACTGCCTAGGGATGTAAGAATGAAGAATGACTCTCCTCATTTTTCACGCTCTCTAACCTAACAGGCAGGCGAGAGAGTGTGTGAAATGAGGAGAGTCATTCTTCACTATGACAACCCTTGTACTGCCCTGAACTTAGAGAACGTTAATCCACGAATCATCTTTGGTAGATCAGCAACCGTTCCTCAATCAGTCCACGCATTGCGACCAGCCGACATTGGCACTGTCGCGGCGATGGGAGACTCGTTGACTGTGAGTCAAATGATGTGCTTGATCTTATTCAGAGTCCCTGCAACATTGACTTTGTAGTACTGATTACTAACCTTGTCAATCGCATCGAACAACACATGCGCGTCTCAATTCAACGCAACACTGATAACAGTGTTGCGTTTTCTTTTCTCTGTTGAGAGCAGAGGGTGCAAGAGCGCTGCATTGATTTGAATGCGAATGTGTGTTATGATCCATGCGCATTCGACACAGATTATTTGATAATTTTTGGAAAGACCAGCGTGCGTTGCAGGCAGGCAACTGCGCGGGTGCAGAGGGAGATGATGAGCTGGCGTGCGCTATTCAGTTCAGAGGTGATCTTCTCTACACCTTCTAAAGCTGTGCATGATTCGAGACTAATACATTCCAGGCCTCTCCTGGTCCGTCGGTGGGGATAAGTCGCTAGAGGAGCACGTTACAGTTGCCAGTAAAACAGAGTGGTATTTCCGAAGCAAAATAGGTTTCAGATATCCTCAAGAAGTTCAACCCCGACCTGCTCGGGTACTCGATAAGGACGGGGTCGGCGAACGTGTGGGAGGTAAGTTCAGATGAGTTGCATTTTTTTGAAAAATTACCCGTTCTGATCGATATATCAATTATCAAACAGCGTGTCATGTATGTAGATGTTATTTTGCTTCACATCTAGCAATGTTACCTTTGTCTCTCTTTCCAGACAGCCCACCTCAACGCAGGTGTTCCTGGTGCGCACTCTGAGGACATGCTACAGCAGGCAGAAGATGTTGTGAGGAGGATGAGGGAGCATCCTGAGGTTTGTTACTTCTCTTTCTTTCAAGCTTTCTAACTTGCTATGAACATCGTGTGTATTACAAACAATCCTTTTTCTACTGCTTTCCTGAATAATACATGGGTAAAAATTAAGAAATTTTTAACTTTCAGCTCCACTATCTCGACCACTGGAAGCTGGTGCACATCTTCATCGGGATAAATGACATTTGCCGGTTTTGTTTCACGGATGTAAGCTTCTCTCCCTCATATACTCTGAGTGCATTAACGAGTGTAGATAATTCTGAGTAGACGCACTATTGATTGAATAAAATTCATTCTAGAACGAAGATGGCGCCCACTACGTCAACAACATACGACAGGGAGTACAGTATCTAAAGGATAATCTGCCCAAGTGAGCATTGAAAATAAATCCAGATTATCGCTTACACAAGAATCAGGAGACAACGTACCAGTCAAAAACGTGTTCAAAAAGAGGACAATTTCGCTACATTGTTTCCTGATCTGAATCTCAAGAGGTTTGGGAAGTGAATGAGAATCGCATTTCAGAACCATCGTCGTGCTCTCAGGAATGTATGACGCAAGCTTTCTAAGAAGACTCGATCATTCTGGACCGTTTTGCAAGTAAGTTTGCTAATCTTTCTCCAAAAGTCTTACCAGTTAGATTTTTCACTCACTCATTCCACGAAATTAACTCCAATTGACCTCATTGCAGTTTCGAGTGCAAGTGCGAGCAGAATGCGACAGTCACGGACGCGCAGCTGCATGAGATCAGTCAGGAGTACATGGCAAGCTTCGTCCTTTTCTCAAATTTGCCCTACTATTATTGTATGAATTAGTTCAAATGATGAAGAACGCATCCAAAATAATGTGAGTTGTCTGATTTGATGCATTTGAACGTTTCAGACCAAACTACAACAGCTGCAAGACTCGGGCGAGTTCGATACTGACGATGACTTCACGCTTGTGATTCAGCCGTATCTGGAGAAGACGGAGGATGTAGCGAGAAATGTGAAATATTTTAGTATTTTCGAAATCTTAGATATGCAGAATTGGGGATATTTTACGATTTTGAAACACACTACTGTGTTGTCGTTATTCAGCCCTATCTGGAGAAAGCGGAGGATGTGGCTAGGAATGTGAGATCTTTTTTCTTATTTCTTACAATAATTCTTTTCGAAAATGATTTTTTGAAAGAACTTACTCTTTTGAAACTGAAGACTTCACTTTTGGCGAAGAGTATTGCGAGAAATGTGAGCTAGTTCTTATTTTATTCAGCTCAACCTATTTGCTGCGTCGCATTTGGGAATGCACTAACATAATCTCTTGATTATAGGCCGACGGCACTCCCAACATGGACTTCTTCGGGCCCGACTGCTTCCATTTCTCTGCCTACGGTCATGCGATCCTAGCGAAGAACCTGTGGAATAACATGCTGCAACCGGTGGGAGGTGAGGATTCTAAGAACAACCTGTTGAAAAAAATGACAAAGTGAGCTGCGTGCTTAGAAACTGTCGATAAGTAGAAACATTGATAAGACACTTTTTCAGAAAGTGAAAATATTCTTGGCAAAGTAGGAAAAATCGATCCGGTCCAAAACTGGTGTGCAGGTAGTACTCACCGAGTGTAGCCCACCTACAACTTTTGGAATCACCTGGGTCCCTTTTGGTTGAGCGGCGATGTATGTTTCATTGAAACATAACTCAGCCGACTTTGCGATTTCGCAATAGTTTCAAACCAGCATGGGTGCATTAAATGCGCAAAATTCAGATGATCAATCACCCCAAGTTCCATCCCGAATGGTTCCATCCCCCTTACAGCTCGTTCCATCCCCCTTACAGCTCGTCGGGGAGTTATGAAAGATACCTTTTTTATTTCATAAACTGAAAGATAAACTATCTATCTTGCTTCCATGGAAATATGAACGAAATTTAAAAATACACATTTAGCCAATTTTAGCAAAGAACGCGAATAATTTCAAATAAAGTCAGTTCTTGATAAGTAAAAGTACCGTTTCCCTCAAGGCTTGATAGGTAAAAGTACCGTTTCCCTCAAATTTCCAAACTATCGAGAACTGACCATTTTAAAGTGCACAGTACAAATGAAAATATTTTCAGTAGGCACGTTAGAATCGTTGACTCTTACAGTCAGTCACTGTTATGAAGAAAAGCTAACACTACGTTGCGTTTTCGAGCGATAGGCATTGATAAATTTCGGATACGGTACTTTTACCTATCAAGAACTGACTTTATTTAAAATTATTATCGTTCTTTGCTAAAATTGGCCAAATGTGTATTTTTAAATTTCGTTCATATTTCCATGGAAGCAAGATAGATAGTTTATCTTTCAGTATATGAAATAAAAAAGGTATCTTTCATAACTCCCCGACGAACTGTAAGACTGAATAGGAGAAAAAGGTGTTTTTCTCGTCGAGTTTGAAAGCATTCGGGAGGGAACTTGGGGTGAATGATCACCTGAATTTTGCGCATTTTATGCACCCATACTGGTTTGAAACTATTGCGAAATCGCAAAGTCGGTTGAGTTATGTTTCACTGAAACATACATCACCGCTCAACCAAAAGTGACCCAGGTGATTCCACAAGTTGTGGGTGGGCTACACTCGGTGAGAACTACCTGCACACCAGTTTTGGACCGGATCGATTTTTCCTACTTTGCCAACGTTATGAAGAAAACTTTTCACTTTCTCAAAAAGTATCTTTGATAAGAATTCTAACGAAGAATATGTGGAATAACATGCTGCAGCCGGTTTGAGCCGGCGAACATTTGTAGCAGAAATACCCCGGACTCTTTCATTATCGGCGCTTTGGCAGCATACAAAGTCATTCGTGAGAAAGCAACAATGAATTTGTGTTTTCAGGAAAGACTGCTGCCAATCTCTCAGACAGCAACGAGTCTCTGCTCTGTCCGGACAAGGTTAAGATGTCGAATCTGGAACTCATCTCGCATAAAATGCATTTATTTCAGACCTGTCCATTCATTCGAACGACAAAGAACTCGGAAGATTGCACGGAATACGTTAATTAGCGCTAATCGTTTTTCGAAAATGAGATAAAATTTGAATTTCAATTACAAAATGCGATAAGTAAGCAATTAAAAAATTCAAATGGCGTGTTAATTCAGAAACTTTTAGGTATTGCGAAACCTTTTCGAAATCAGAGTCCCCAATCACGTCTGACTTTCGTTTCAATAATATCAAGTATACCCAACAATTCCTCTAATTTGGCAAAGAAAGGGTACAGAAAGGCAATCATAATCATTGCGGTGTTCAGTAAAGCATACATGTAATACCAGATGATGCAGTATACTCCGTAGAAATTGTAGATTGGAATGGGCTAAAGAAAGCAAAGATAATTGAAATTGCAAAGAAAATCGTATGATCACTTACACTAACGTTCTTCGGCTTATAGTTATTGAAGAAAAATACGTCATCAAATGCTATTAGCGGGAAGAGGATTGCTACACAAGCTGCTAGGCTTGTCGAGATTATGAATAGAATTTCAACGAACTGATTTGAGGGGCCTGAAAATAGAAATTTTTCAATATTCATTCAATTAACAACGCACCCAGGGATATCTTATGAATTCCATTTTTCAGAACTCCGCTGAAAATCCAATCCGCGACGAATATTAAAATCAGGATTACGATGTTCTGAATGTCGATAATGAGACTAGGAGCAGGATCTATCACTTACTTTTGCGCCAAATCGAATCCTGTGAAAAGAAATGAGAAAACCCATCAACCCGAATAGGCAGTGATAAAATCCGGAAAAATACGAGGAGCAAGATAGCAAGAGTTTCCGCTTGATTTTCAGTTTGAGCCGTGCTTTATCCTCCTCATCTTCAGTGCTGTAAAATAGTGCGAATTCGGCAAATATTTTTTGATTCTAGCAGACCATTGACCGCTCCGAAGTGCAAGCAAGGCGGAAAATGCAAATAAATAGGGAAGAATACTCTAGGAATGAAGATCGGCCAGAAACAGTAGAAGTGCCGTGATTTCACCTCGTATTGTCAAGCAACGTTGTGCCATCAAAATCATTCTTGACTCGATCCCAGATATTCTCGAATGGAATCGCTAGGAAATAAGTTAGGTAATCGATAGAACTCAAGAAATCGACGAATATCAAGAGGAGGTTCAGCAAGGAGTATGCCGCATACCAGACAATGAAAAATATTCCGATTGGAGCGTACAGAGGAATCTCCTAAATACCGTCATTTTACTAGTTTGTTGATTAAATGGATTTGAATGTGCATACACTTTCTAACCTGTGCTCTCCAGTAGCAATCGACATCGTACATTCGATCAAGAATATGGAATGTGGCAAACAGTGTCGCAACGATAGAAAGTATGCAAAAGATGAGGGAAAGCAGGAATATGAACTGGTTTGGGGCTCCTGAACAGAATATTTTCGTTGAGATTCCATAGATAAGCTGGTAATACCAAGATTGATTTCCACATGCAGAATGTTTTTGAAATGGTCACTTATGATCAGATCCACAGCAAAGATAAGAGCGCAGAGGGTGAGGTTCTGCAGAAATTAATTGATCATAGTATTATTTTGAAGAAAAATAGTACTTGTGCGCTACAGAATCATATATCTGCAGTGAAACACATCAGTTTGTCTGATAAACCCCGCAAATGCCGAAAAATCGAAAAACACAAATTTGTTATCTGACCTACTTTTACTCCGCATCTGATCCTTCCTATTGGAGCACATAGCAGGGAACCAAGCAAGAAGATGGATGTTGAGGCGTATGAAAAGAAGGTCAACCAAAGCTTGCGTTGATGGGCAAGGGTTTTGAAAGAGTGCTGCGCTGCTTCCTCCATTAACCTTAACGAATAACTGAAAATTAGAACAGTTGTCAAGGTGGAATTGCAGAAATAGTGATTACATGAGTTCTCACAGAGGTGAAAGTCATAGAGGGTAACCCTGTGGTCAATCTCCAGTCACTCACTAAGACGATATTCCTTGTGCTGAGAAAACAATGCAATCGATTGCGCGTAAAACTATGCCGTATCACTACAAAGTATTAATGCTGTTTATCAAGTAAAGTCCACAAATCAAACACTAAAATCCTCCTTCAATTTGGCCGAGATTTTTTCGAAAAGATACGTGATCGGAATGTGATAATTCGAATATGCATAAGTGATAAAAACAACTGAATAGTCAGTGAGAATGAAGAATGCATTTAGCAGCGTGAATAACAAGTACCAAGTAAGGCAATAAAAGCCTACCAGTTTTTGAATGGGCATCCCCTGAAATCATTTCACTTTGATTTTTCTTACGACTTGAGTTTAGTTGACTCACTTGCGGCTTAATGCAGCTTTCGAACAATGCATGGGAGCAGGCAACAGAAGTAACCACAGCAAAAGTGGTTCCAATGGTATACAGAATCGTAATCATGACATTGATATCACCTATAATGAGGCATATATTTGCTTGAGAAACTGAAAAATTCGAGAAACAATATCAATTGCTGAGCACTAACCAGGCGTTGTTCCAATATAGATAATGTTCTTGAAAATACCGCTGATAGCTAAATCAACGATCAGTATTATCGATGAGTAAACGACATTCTGTAACCGAATTATGTTTAACACTTGAATACATTTCAACTTACCTTAAAGCTGCATTTGATCGAAGAATCTACGATTCCATATAAGGCAATACAAGTTGCGCAAATAGTATAGAAGTAAGAACATCCGGACATCATCAGGTGACGGTCCAATGCAGTTGTAATATCGATTGCGTCGCACTGAGCTCTGGGAGAAAACATGATAATTTGAAGAAATTTCTAAGTCCGCCTCGGAAGATTATTCTCATCTTCAAACGAAATGAAACAGTAACGGAATTCTCAGTAACCTCGGTGTCGGAAAATCGTTCCTGACTTTAGCAGCTAGTATGCCATAGATTGAATGGAAGATATTGCATCCAGTAACGATCATGCTCAGGAAGTCGATAGAGATATAAAGAAGATTCAGCATGGAATATGCAGAATACCAAATGGCGCAGTAAATTCCTGCGATCGCGTACAAAGGAATATTTTTTTCCTGATATTTATTTTTCTTCGAATTTCAAACAACTTGGCTCACCTGGTTATTCTTGTCATCGTTTATTTTGTATATTTTCTCGAAAATTTGATAATACGCAAATGTAGCCGAACCAGTGCCCAGAAACATCAGAAAGCCGCAAATAATTTCCACCGTTGCATTGGGGTGTCCTGAAGAAGTAATGAAGTTTGTCTAAAATACTAGCACAAAACTTGCCGAGCGGAGTGGTGACATGAATCAGCTTTTTGAAGTCTCCACAAACGAGAGTGTCAATGACCACCTCTAGAATCCGCTGTCACGCAGTTCGTCACGATCCGTCACGGCGTCCGTCACGAAACGTCACCGTTCACGAACTGTCCGTTACATGTGACGTTTCGTGACGGACGGCGTGACAAAGTGCGTCACGATCGTGACACTCCGTAACCTCAAAAAGAGCAAAAAAAATTGCAAAAGCGTTGCTGGAGGCAGGGTGTGAT
>LS516682.1:6175-19196 GCA_900490845.1 Pristionchus japonicus
GACCTCGATTTTTACCGTATTTTCAAGCGATTGATTCTGTATAAGTATGAAATAACTTGCAATGAACGATTATCTTTCGAACAAGCACCAATTTGGCGCGTGAAAGTGCATTCGGAGTGTTTTGAACGTTGTATCGAAAAATCCCGTACAATACAATATTGTACCGAATTCGTTCCGGAATATAAATTCGGTACGATATTACCAGATTGAGCTAAATAAGTGTTGTTTTCTTGCAGCAGAACGGCCGGCTCTGCTGTCCTTTCTGTAGAAAAAGAACAGTCTATGTGAAACTGCATGAGACGAAGTTGGATGCTGGCGAAGAAAGGGACCTAAAGGAGAGAAAGAACGGTGAAGATAAAAATGAGGGCAACACAATTTCAAAAACGAGTGAAAGCCTTCGGACCTTCTTCATCTTCTTTGCTATTGGCTACTTTACTGTGAAAATTCTATACCTTGTTTTCTCTAGTACCTCATTTTTCTAATAAAGCAGTTTGCTTCGAGTGGACACTAGAGAACTGACACTCAATAGAAGGGTTCCGCAATACGAAAGATACGAAAGTTAAGAAAAACATGACTCAATGACATCACCCACTGGGCACGCTTTCTCATACAAAAAAGTTCGTTCTTTCGGATTGAACACTTGATGTTTCCAGTCTGAGAACGGAAGTGTCATGTCAACTTTCTCTTTTAACATTCGAATTAACTTCGATCAGTTGTTCCGCCAACTATGTCTGGCCACCTCTCGTTTGATGATATTCCCTTCGATTTGTCAACTCTTCGATGTGGTGAAGGCTACGTGCAAGTTTTCGATAACACTCACGAAATGGCTGGTCCGGCTCGAGGCGGTACTTTCACCACGCAGGTTATTCTCGGTAAGTCTCTATTCATTTCTGTCATCTTTGAACTTCGGATCCGCCATGTTCTACACTATTTTTTTAATAATTTGAATTTTTCAAATATTATGCCGGCTGTGCTTGTCATGAACTGTAAATAATGTTGCTTCAGCGTACGGATTCAAAGATGACTGGAAAAGTGAGCTTACTGAAGTTACGAGAGAAGCAGCCCACGATTTTGCCAAGGCATGCTATAAAAATTGCAAGACGAATTCCAAAGAAAGGGAGAAAATGATCGAAGAGCTGAGGAATAATGACGAAGAGAGGTGGGCTATGTTCGCTGATTTTGAACTCTTTTGTTTCGTTTCGAAAGAATTAAATGCAATGCTTCCGTGCATGACAAAAAAGCTATCGACTGCAGGGAGCAGTCAACTTATTCCCGTGAGTGCGGCGTCTGCTATGACACTTCACCCAAAGCCAGGGCAGTCCTAGCTGCTTGCGGACACACTTTGTGCATGGCGTGTACTATGAAAATGGAGGTGAGATACTGCTTTGATGAATCGACTACTGTAGACTCGTAGCTTTACAAATGCATCATTCTCTCAGAAAAACGGCCGACTCAATTGCCCCTTCTGCAGAAAGCGCTCAGCTTTTGTGAAACTTCACGAAGAACGGGTCACAAAAGAGGTTGCAGAGGTGGTCATGAAGGAATCGGAAATGGTACGTGTTGAATATTCCCATAACTGTCTTATTGAGTTCATTTCAGAGTGCGAGTAACATCTCCATCCGTGACATCTTAGCAGTCGCCGCAATTGCTATGGTCCTCATGTATATTATCCACTTGGCAGAAACCTTGCTGTTGCGATAAACTTGGAGACCAACTCCATTGCCATTGCTTGCCGTCCGTTTTTACGTTTATTCGTGCATTCATAAATATTTATCTGATCAAAATCGTTGCTTAAACGACAGTGTACGTAACTGTAGCGTCGAAGGGCATGCCCGGCGAGGCGTAGGCCTTGTATCTGAAGTGGATCATTATCCTGATCAACATTTGTTCCACAGATAACACTATCGTCTATGCTTTGTTCATTATTTCACGTATTCAAAATGAAGTTGATCCCCATCATCATATCAATTCCATATCAACTTCCTCATCAACATAGACGACATTTTCATTACTGTTCAAATCAAAGATATTTGGAAAATTACAAAAGCGTACCCGATAATGTTGCTCTTCGAGGTGAAGGCGACGCCCTCGTCCTTGGTGCAGCAGTAGCTGAAAACGGTCTTTTACTCTCACAGTCATTTACTCGAGTGATTTGTCACATCGGTTTTACGTTGAATCATTCTCATGATGTCTGAATACGATGTTTTAAACTTGCAAGATTTATTTTAGTTTTTTTATTATAATTTTGCGTTTTTTTTTCAAAAAAATTGAATGTTTGCTCACATCTTGCCCATCGTTGTCATCAGATCTGCATTGTCCACAAACTCCACGCCGAAGAACGGACAGCTCAGGTAGCACGGGAGTTGGCCGAAGGCGGGGTAGAGTCGGGTGATGGAGACGCGGATTCGCTTGCCCTCGGGAGCCTGAATGATTTCCAGTCAGTCATTCCCTGAGAATAATCCCCTTCCAAGCTGTCAAATCAGTGTTCAGAAATTCATACCTTGATGATCTTGACGGCATCCTTGCTGAACATGTCCCAGTTGTAGTCGTTTCCGGAAGTGTAGAGTGTCTGGTCGTAGGGAGTGTGGAAGTCTGTTTTGTAGGAGCTCTGAAATGCGAAATTCCTATTATGGAAATCATGGATAACTATCACTCTACTTCTGACTCCTGTAAGTAACAGTGCCAGAGAGCCGGGATTTGCAGCGATTAGTACTGCAAGTAAAACAGATAAACATGAAAACCACACCGTAGCAGTGATCGAAATGAGCATCTTGGGCGTCTGGCAGTTGGTGCCCGTGAAGAAATCGGTGCAGACGCAGCTGGAATTGATCGATAATTCCATTTCGATTTTCGAAAATGATCCCCGGAGATCTGCAAAAGGCTTCAATGTGCTTCAGGTTCCATTCAAATGTAGGATGATACCAAAATTGTGAAAGGTTATGTTTCAGCTTCAATACAAGAACAAGTAAAGCGATTGGAGTGCAATGATTTCGATCGATATAGCGTAAAACAGAAATAACTTCCTCACGCATTGCAGTTCTTGGACGACGTGTATCCGCCGTTGTAGCACGTCATCTGGGCGGGGCAGTTGGCTGAAAGTGATAGTTGTATAGCAAGATCGTCATCAACTGCATTGCCCTACCTAGCTCTCATAATTTCGAAATGAATCAAATCGGTACCTCTTGGATCTGGCCAAGAACAACCTCTTGCATTGGCAAAACGGGGTGGGAAATGAAAAAGGTAGGGATAGAATACTCTGTGAGCGAAGACTGGGCCCGATATCCAAGAAGTGACATCATTTCGAGGTGAATAATTTACCCGAGCAACTATACAGCGAGTTGATCATCTTGTAGTCGTTGAATGTGAGCGAGCGGCGCTGAAAAAGGGCTATTTGATACGGTAGATCCCTTTTTTGATCGATAACTGACATATTTCATCTTCTCACCTGTCCCATGGTGTTGATGAAATCGCCCTGCGACGGGACGAGCACTGCCTGGTTGTTGTTGGAGAAGTCCACTGGAACAATTGAATTTCGAAAACATTTGATTTTTTGGAGAGTTCGGTCAACCATACTACTTGCGCAAGGGGCCAGAACTGTTGAATACTCTCTGAAACTCATCCGAACACTGTGTCGGATATTTTGTTGAAATGCACTCACACGCGCCGTAGTGCATGTCGCTTCCATAGTCATAGGGCACTCCGAAGTTACTGTTCTGTGCACTGGTGCGCTGAAATTATTGTTGTGTTGTACCAGATGCGTGCTGAAGATCGATTCTCATGGCCCTTCAAAGCCTTGAGGAGTGTTTGAAACTCAACTGGTTTGAACATTATTTCGAAACCTCTATTTGATCTCACCTTGGCAAAGTTGTTCTGCATATTCGAGTTAACCGCGTTGAAATTGACAGATACGAACGCGTCACGGTCGAATCTGATTTTCGAAAACTATCTCACTTTCATAACTAAAGTTGTCTACCTGTTCTGCGTGTGATCCAAGCCGAGCGCGTGCGATATCTCGTGAGAGATGATGGGAATCTGGAATTACATTAAATTACCTAGCTCGCAAACACAATTGTAAACCAGGTGAACGCTCAAATACGGTAAACCCACAATCTCGCATCCTCTGTCGATGGAGATTGGCTGCACGGATCCAGACAGCTTGCCGATGTACGACCAGCAGCCACCCCCGCGGTGGAATTGCAGCTAAAAATCGCAACTTCGATAAATAGCCCACATTTTGCACACCAAGATCGGTTTCCGAGGGTGCATTAAGCATAAAGATGAGTTTCAGAAATGATATAAAGCATTTGATGCGCTGTGAGGTCAATCGCAGAGTCGGATCTTGTGTATAAAAAATGAACAAAAATTAGCTGAACCAACCTGTGTGCCCGCTCCGTTCTCCTGGAAGCTCAGGCAAGTGTTCGCTGCGATCTTCTGAGTGGCGGTGCGAATCAGCTTACGAGTTGCCTCGTCTGACGAATGATAGATGATAATCGTATTGGAAATGACAATAACTTGACAAGGACAAAATGGTATTGGCACAAAAAAGGAAGAGACTGCACAGGTTTGTTGATGACTTAATGGCAATGGAAAATAACCACTGCCTCAACGCGCTTTGAATAAGTTGCGTTTCAGGGGATCTCAAAAGTTGTGACAAATTCCAGAGACAGTCCATTGCTACTCTGTCCGCTTTGAAAAAAACAAAACCATTGATACTAGAACCTAGTGAATGATTTGAATGAGAACTAGTGAATGAGAACGCAGAAATGACAAAGAAATCGAATATTCACCAATATCGCTGTTGAAGGTGAACGCGATGGGCTGCGTCTTGGGCCAACGAGTGGAAGTAACTATCGGGGCTCCTCTCTTGGCGCGAAAGGAGTCCTTAATTTTTTTTTCCTTTTTTGCTCAGTATTTGTCAAGTGGAGTGAACAAAAGGAATGAGTGAGGAACGCAATAAATGGGAACGAAAGAGTTTCAGGTAAGACTCAAGTGACGTGGAGCTACTCAGAGACAGTGTATCTCTGTCAGTGTTCGAAATAAGAAAATCAAACAATTCGGATAAATTTTCCTGGATATTAACTCACTCCCTGAGCTTCCGCCTCGATCTTGCCTAGCTCCTCCGGCGATACCATCACATCTCCCTGAATAATAGGACGAACTGCCGAAACAATCAATACAGAAGATTTTGAATGTGTTTCAATAAAGGATTAATGGATCTAACGTATTGCACAAACAGTGCTTCTGATTCATCTATTTTAAATCGACGGATATTCTTTACTGTGGGAAAGTATCAGCGCAATGCAAACTGACTCCATACAGATACTCCGAAATGGGTTTGTTGATATCCGCAACTGAAGGACGATCGAGCACGGTTCCCTTGAGGCGATCCGCGATTTCTGTCTGAAAAATTACTTTGTGATCCACCGCCGGCCACCCTTTCATACTGCTTCCGAATTACTGTAACCATCTTACCAGCACTTCCGATTTCACCCATGGTCTTCTGACGAGGTTGAGCAGCCTTGCCTTGGCGGTGGCGACGGAGTGGAGAATCTGCATCAATTACACTCATATTTTTTTACAATTTTTTAGCTTTTTGAGCTCACTTTCTTATGCTTTGCGAGCGACTCCGGACCTCCGACGACTTTGTGGAAGCGAGCACGGGCGGCGTCGGCAGCATCCTCGAATGAGGCGGAGTGCTGAAATTGAATGAAAAATCACTGGAAAAGTGTTTGCGACCTACATTCTTGAAGATTCCGGGAAGGATGGACAGTTGCCTGCCGAGAGAGTGCGCTGGACCTCCTCCATAGAAGGATTCCTGAAATATCAACATCAATAGAGCTCTCTCCTGTAATCGCTTGCGTTTCTGAGAAGTGAAGCGATCAAGTCTCCCGTCTTCTCACTCGTCGGAAAGGCCACAGCTACTGCTACTGCAGTGTACAACAGGAAGATGCGTTCCATTACCTAAATTTTATTTTTATTAAATTAACTAAATTTAGATAAATTCAACGAAACATCTGAGTAACATCTGCGTTTCTCCTCACGTCCCAGCTCTTTTGTAGAGCCCGTTATCAATGTCTGAATAGGCTTGAGGGGTTGTATGTTTGCATCCATAGTGTGGAACACTTTGCTTGTATGACCCACTTCGGGACAATGAGCCCGGTGATAACATCTTCTGACGTATGACCTGACAATGACATTGCAAGCTAACCATCCCATTTCGTCCGGCAAACATGCCTCTACGAAATGTGGGCGGATAGTTTCGATGAAATAGAATGATTGTGAGTCAGGGGTTGAGTTCTGGCAACATCGATGTATTTTTCGATCGATTTCAACAAATGCTCACTCGATGATTCAATCAACAACATTATTGCAACTAAAAAAGGTCCATAATAAGGGTGATCTGTAGACTTTGCATCGTAACACTTTTCTAACAAAACAACTAGTTGCGAGAGAGTTGTTATAACACTCATTCCTCACTCTTCATCGTTACGAGCGCGGTCTCACAACTAGTTGTTTACTTACCTCCACGAGTAGTTGTGAAAGAGAGGGAAACGAGCAGTTGCGTTACGATGCAAAGTCTAGTGATCAGCAACTATCTGATGCTCCGCAATTCATTCTCGCCTGAAAATATCTCGATCATTTCACCTCATGAATGTGGTTTCGAAAGAGACCGCAAGCTGGTCGTCCGATCCCGACATTCAGTAGCGATAGAATATCTCGAATTCACATTATCTCCCTGTGAATAGCTCTTACATTCTCAAAATGGTTTTCTCATTCAGACATTGCCTCTAGACACTATAAAAGCAGCCGATCAGAGATGCAGAGTGCTTTTTACATTTTTCTCAACTACCTTTGAGGGTACCATGCTGCCTCTTCTCCTGCTGACTGTCACTGCAGTGTATGCAGCGCCACTCTCTGCCGATCAAAAGCCGCCCTTCTTGCCTCGGGTCTTCCAGAATGTGAATGTTATTTCGCTGCACGATTCAAGCTGAATTGTTCAGCCAAGCTAGGGCAGAAGATATACATCAACTGAAGCATAGTTGGAAGAATCAACGCCACCAGGTGAACTGTTCGTAAAGGCCTATCTCTTTCAGCACTCCTTCTTCCACGACGATGCCTCGGCAGCTGCGGCTGTAGAGCGGTTCCACGCTTCTGTTGGAGTCCCGGGGGCTTTGGATCAACTCATGAGTATACGACTAGGTGATAGTTTGTTTTCAACATGATTCTGACTCTGGAGTGAGCCATCTCATTCCCAGACCACAACGCCCGACCGCACGGCGACGTCTTGCCGGATAACATTCTCCGCCCCTACCCCACGATTACGGATATCAATGCGCCGATCGCAAAGTTTCTCTATGGAGTTCGTTCTCATATTACGAATGCTCGTGTTTGTCGAGCGTTGTGACGATTTTGCTCTCAGGGAGATGTGATGCTGTCGCCAGAAGATGCCAACAGAATGAGAGCGGTTCGTTCCAAACAATCAATCAGTTCATAGTCAAAAGCTCCTAGTGCTCCTAACAACTGCTCACCAAATAGGAGTTCTTTCAAAATTCAGAACAACATCCGCAACAAACGCGGAGCTCCCGTGGTGACGTCCAAAAGATGGCTCAAGACTCAACCGATCGCGTTCATCTTCAACAACGATATCGGTAGCGTAGCTTTTTCGCAGAACTGAAGACACTGGATCAAAATAAACCATGGTTCTACAACACTTCAGACGAACCGACACGTCAGAATATCCGAAAAGCCACTCAGAAGATCGCCGAGAACACTTGCCTGAGCTTCCAAGAGAATGGCGCTGGGACTCAGGTGTGTGCTTCTGAATCAATCAAATCGATAAGACGCGAAGCAATCATCAATATATTCTTTGTATTATTTTCCCTCTACACTATTCCTGCAAGAAATCCCAACCTTTGAAGCACTTCTGAAACTCATCGTTATGTTGCCGAACATTATCAGCCTAATCCAAATGTCAGATGCGATTTCAAACAAGATCCACATTGAAAATGTTTCAGCTGCAATTCCACCGCGGCGGAGGATGCTGGTCGTACATCGGTAATAAGATGACTGGCAAGCAGCCAATCTCGATCGATAAGGGATGTACGAACGTACGCTTGTTCTTTGAAAGTTCTCAGGTTAAAATCATCTTTCACAGGTCAAAATCATCTCGCACGAAATCTCCCACGCGCTTGGCATTGATCACACTCAGACCAGGTTAGAGATTTTTCTGTGAGTGAAAAATCGTTTATCGGTCGACAAAAGGGATTTGCAATTGCGACCGGTCCGTTTGAGCGAAATTCGGTTACTTTTCTTAGGATTGTTGCGTTTTCTGCTTTGAATAAGTACTGGAAACGCTCAGAAAGGATCGTGACACCTACGTTACGATAAACGTCGGAGCGGTTGCAGAGGAGGATACGCACAACTTCGATAAGGTAGGATAAGTTGAATTTTACTTTGTAGCAAGGAGAGATTAGATGCAGGTTTCTTCATAAATATTCCAGCACACCGACGCAGAGAACAACAACTTCGGCGTTCCCTATGACTACGGAAGTGCGATGCACTATGGACGGTGTGAGTTGCTGCCACTTTTCACAGGGATTCGTAAATTTTTGAGAAGTCTCTCGAGAGCACATCTACTGACGTATCTGAATCGAGCTTTCCACAATGCAGACCACCTCTCCGCGAACGGGCAAGCTGTCATCGTGCCAACTCAAGCGGGATACGAGAATACTATTGGGCAGGTCTGAATTTGACTGAATATTTTTCTGGAGAGACTAAATGTAACGGTGCTCAAGATAGATATTTGTATAGGAAAGAACCGTCACGTTCAACGACTACAAGTTGATCAACGCGCTGTACGAGTGTTCAGGTATATTTTATCATCTCGTGTTTTTGATTTTGTCTTTCAGATCGAATTTTGAACAATACTGTGGTTAGAAGATGATTCGCATGCACAACGGATTATTTTGTATTTTTAGCAAACTGCCCAAAACAGATGGCTTGTCAGAATGGAGGATACACATCGCCCAAGAACTGCAATGCGTGAGAAAAATAAATGAACGACATGAAGTTATGGATTTCTAAAAAATCCCTTTCAGTTGTGTTTGCAACGATTTCTACACCGGCACTAACTGTGAGACACCGAGAACTACTATTACGCTGACCGTAAGCTCATCCATTTTTCGAACAACGGAGTTATTCTTATTATTGCCTTCCAGGGTACCGCTGAGACAGCCTTCAACCAAGCCTACAATGCCACCCTCTACGCCTCCGGTAATAATCAGAACTGGGACATGTTCGGCAAGGATGCGGTCAAGATCATTAGGGTATGTTAACGTCGGTTGTTCTTCCGTGATCATGCAATGTTTCATACTACGGTAGCTACTACACCATATATTAGCACCCAGTTCACATTTCCAGGCTCCAGAGGGCAAAAAAATCAAGGTCACGATCAACCAGATCAATGCAGCAAACGGACAACTGGGATGCTATGAGGTATTTTTATTCATAAAACTCAATTTAATTTCGAGAGAATAACTATTTAATGTTTCTCCTGAGATTGATGTGCTTATTTGAAATGAACACAGATGCGCCTCAAATGAACTGAACTTTCGGCCGTATAATTAAAATATAAGGGCTGCCCGTTCGTTGGACTCGAGTTCGTTGATAACGCCGCAGCTGATCTGACGTTGGCCGGTAAACTGTGAGTTGTGAAATCTGAAACGAATAATGAAGAAGCAAATCAACTTTTTTCCAAATTCTTAATATTTTGCACGAAAGTCCATTTCACGTTATTGAAGTGACTGCAATAAAATAGTCATTCCCTTTCAGCTACTGCTGCAAGAAGGACGAGAACTTCTCCTTCACATCGAAGAGCAATGTCATTGGGTGAGGCTTCATTTCTAGACAGATTCACTAGATGTTCATTCTTTAGCTTTTTGCACTCGTGAGTTTTGTTCTGAACTCATTCCAGGTACAAGGCTTACGCCTCTCCGGGCATGCCATTCGACGGCACGGTCACGTACACTGTCGTCTAATCATTTCCCTTCTAGCTGCGTCATGCGGCCAAAAATAAATAATAGTTCATCAACGAATTGTTTATTATGTGGCAACATGAACACCACACAAAATAACTGATTGATTGGCAGTAAGCAACATTCAATAGTAGCAAAGAAAATCGAAAGATGCATTCACTGAATGAGGTATTAGCATGAGATCACAGTAAATGTAGAGGGATAAGATACAGATTGACTGGTCTGGTCTTGTGGCCTTCAGACCTTGTTGAACGATACAATCTCAATCGACTGAACGAGATCCTCGAGGTTGGTGATGGACTCCTCGAGGGTGTCGGTGGAGACCTGAAGACACTTATGATAATCGGATTAGACTTCCACAACATGTAATAGAAAAAGGTGGCAGATGTTTGCATGTACACTGCGCTAGTGGGGAAAAGGGAAGAGAAGGAGGTTTTAGTTACTAGGGAATGTCTGGAGACGTGAAATGAATCACCTTCTCGTCCTCCACAACGCAGCAGATCTGCAGCTTGCTCAGACCGAATCCAATCGGGAGAACTTGAGCTGTGCCCCAGACGAGACCGTCCATGGCGATGGCGCGGACCTGACAGGGTTTAATTATTGTGCTTGAAGGTTGGCTTAGACGCAGTGAGCAGAATTTCCTTCAACGGCTCTCTACAACCTATGAGAAAATGGAAACTAACAGCATCCTCAATATCCTTCACATCCACATCCGAATCCGCGGGCTTGATGTCGAAGACCACGGTCGATTTGGCGATCATTATTGAATTTGGGGAAGTAGAGAAAGTTGGAAGATGCGAGACAACTGGAGTCGAGAGGGCAATAAGGGAACTGAAAAATATCAGTGGCAACATGAGAAAGCGGTAGAGACATGGTGAAAATAGGGAAAAGCGAGATCAGCTACTGTCACTAAAGTAGTGGGAGGGCTCACCCTGCCTTTATGAGAGAAAGGATGGAGAAGAGAGGGGCAAATACGAGCTGGGTCAGGATGATGCAATAGTGAGAAAGAGAGTGGGAAACCTCTCCCGCTCGTGGCGGAGATTGCACAATGTTGCAACTCAGAAAGGGAAGAGCGCCCTATCCGGAAGTGAGAGGGAGAAAACCAACGAGTGATTGGAGAGGCTCCCAAAACCAAGTTCCCCAGGGTCTTGTCTTGTTCTCCGGAAGGCCCTTTGCAGATTTTGCCTGAAGATTGGAGAATTACCCTCCTTCAACAGTTTAGAAGACGATAAATGATAAATAGTAGGAGGCGAGAGTGGAGAAAAACTCAATTATCACTGGCGCAGTATGCAAGAGCGGATGCAGGCTAATCCTGCATAGGGTCTTCCGAAGAACTAGACAAGTGCTGTTCCCAAACCCAAGCTTTGCTTGCTAGAGTCATCAGTGTCTGTCTGTAACCTCAGACACGCTTTTACGAATCGCTGCTAATCGCCTAAAACAGGACGCTATTCTTCAGTATCATCCCCCCTATTCCTCCTCCTCCCGTTAAACTCTTTCAATTAATTTTCTTTGTTAATGGTGATGATGCAATTTGGCAAAACTCTAAAGACGCCCGATTTCACATTTATTTTTTTTATTTTTTCTTTACTTCCGTGCTAGCGTTAACCCTTGTAAGGTTCTCATGGGCTCATCAGTATTCATATTTATCCATTTCATCGAATACAATGTGCGAGAGAATGTCTCGACATACCATAAACAAAAGCTAGAAACGTCCCCAGTAATCAAACCAACAAACGAATTCAATAGGGTCAATATGCAAGAAATCGCCTGACGGGCCTGTGGATACTCTCACTTTGTTCCGCCCGATTCTATTCGTTTCAATGTCATCATCGTAACATGTCCCTTGGAAGTACACTTTCTTGCCGATATGATGAAAGTTCTGGCATATTGAATCAACATTATTCAAACAAAAACCCATTTGAGTCATACCTTCATCAACTTCTCTGCGTCATCGAGTGATATATATTCATCAGTTTCGAATTCATCCAAATAGTTTACATGATCATTAATTTCAAGCTTTAGAGCGTCACATTTCTCCTGACTTAACAATTTCGTGATGATCGATATTATATCAGCTTTTTTATGTGATTTAATCTCGGGCACAACAAGCCACAACTCTTTCACAACGTTTGCAAGGCGCACTGCGAATGCAACAGATTCTTAAAAGAGAATTATTAAAGTGTATCGTACTATGAATTGATTTCACCTTTCGTAAACGGAGCCATTCCAAATTTGAAACGTTCTATATGGGTTGTCTTGACCAAATCAATCATGGCGTCTTTACTAGAAATGTTAAAAATTCAATGAACAAACGCTGCTGGAAATCTCACCATGCGTTGTAAATTTCTTGATCAAAGCGTGTATCAAAAAAGACAATTTTCGTCACACATTTAGAGAGCATATGAATAATCTCAAGATTCACATGGTCCAATGTGACATGCTTAAACTTTGCATTCCGAATTATTTGCTGCACATGTTCAAGAAACGTAGTCAAATCGGCCCCTTGTAGTGTAACGGAAAAGATCTGAAAAAAAAACTTAATCGAAAAAAATATATGTAAAACGTGCATTTAACTTGATTTCGAGGTTCTCTATTTTGAGTTTAGCGGTCAGTTCTTTGAAGCATTTCTTCCATATTGAAGAGTCTTTTTCGTCGAAGAAGAAATCCATTTTCGTTCGATCATTAACTTTCTGAAAAATACTAGAAGGGGTATTCGTTGAAAACATTTAGCGTTTATTTCTCCTTTAAGAGAGCGGCTCTGGGAAAATTTACCTTTTCGGCCTTTTAGCGGACATCGCTCCAGGACTTTCGATCCAGGCCGCCATACTCACATATGTTGGGGGGCCTTTGACCTTGTTTACGAAACTGATGACGTCACTGGCCGTATTGCGAAATTCAGCGCGCCAGGTGCGCGCGAAGTTTGAAAACTCGATTTTCATATCTTTCCAATGGAACAAGCTAGAACCGAAATTCCTTCTGCATTGTGC
>LS516682.1:22056-74270 GCA_900490845.1 Pristionchus japonicus
GCACAATGCAGAAGGAATTTCGGTTCTAGCTTGTTCCATTGGAAAGATATGAAAATCGAGTTTTCAAACTTCGCGCGCACCTGGCGCGCTGAATTTCGCAATACGGCCAGTGACGTCATCAGTTTCGTAAACAAGGTCAAAGGCCCCCCAACATATGTGAGTATGGCGGCCTGGATCGAAAGTCCTGGAGCGATGTCCGGAGGTAGGTGAATCTTCCCAGAGCCGCTCTCTTAACAAGTAAATAAAAAACTTACCTTCACTCTGAATGATAGAACAGTTGTTTCTTCAGAGTTATTAATTGGGTCTTCTATCATTGCCTCGATGGAAACAATGATCTGCAATTACGGAAATTTTATGCTGAGAAAGAGACTGCTTGAAACGAGGGAAAACATACAAGTGAACAGTGAATGAGGGAGGAGCTTGCGGTGCGATTCTCGAGATCGATTCCAGCGGGTAAGTATGCAAATTCGCTTAAAACCACCGAAAATAATATTTGATGTGGAATCTAGTTGTTTTCCAGAAGCGTTGAGAAGGGAACGAAGAATGAAACAATCAAGCTTGTTCAGGCGGAAAAGTCGCGCACGTGATTCACTGCAATTTCCAGCTTCGCGCGAAATGATTGCTCAGTTGCAGCTGGGTGCAACGAATCAAGAGACTGTGTGCTCAAAGTGTTCCCAAGAAGCAATATGTTGCAATATCGTGGACCAAGGAAACTGTGATGATTTTATCGAAGAAGAGGTATAAATTTCGCATAAAAAATACAAAGTATTGCGTAAATGATTATGTTATGCGGATCGGCATCTAAGGACACTTGCATCCGAAGCCGCCCGAGGCCTTCTCCGCATCGGCCACCTTGTTGAACTCCAGTGTGTCTCTGAAATTGAAATGTCGATTCAATAACGAAAAACCTTGTCCGGGATAGAAAGTCTGACGTACTAGTAGATCAAGTATTCAAAGAGTATATTCTACCCCTTGTACTCCTAGGTTGGAGAGGCAGTGGCCGGATTTGATTGATTAAAGATACCGAAGTACAAGCATTTTAGGCTCCATCTATTTTTGTCTGTTCAGCAGCAGTTTCTTTTTTTCTATCTGAACTAAGTAGCTTCAATTACCCCTTGTACTCCTTCGTAGGCGCGGCAGTGGCCGGATTGGGTGTGGCCGCAGGATGAACGAAGGCCGTGCAGCCCTTCTTGGCGTAGATGTAGAGTAGCTGCAGATCTCATGTTAGACAACCGATGCTGCGAAAATCCTAAACTCGACCATGGAACGATCGTTTGAGGACAAAGTTCAGGGAAGGGAGAGTATAGGACAAAATATGTGAAAGTATTTGTACCGGATCAGTGGCGGTAGCAGTCGTTGCAATGACAGTCGCCGCCGTGGTTTCCTTCTTCGCGCCAGTGCGAACGACCTAGGGTTGAACGTTCGATGTTACGAAATCGCATTCGAAACTCAATCAAATGAGTCTCTTTTAGAAACGCGACAAGATTCGATACGATATTGATACGACTCCCATTTAGAACGACCTGTGAATCGGCATGTCACCTTCTTGCCACTTTGACAGATGAAAGAGTTTGGAAAATGTGGAGAGTAGTTCAAATCCAAAATACCTTTCCCGCCTTGTTCACGTAGATGGCGCAGTCATCAGTGGGAGTCTGCAATTTCATGCGTTCGTTGATTATTCGACATTTTCTCCTGCTCAATCTCAGTTCAGGAATGATTGATCAACCTCTCATCCGGGAAGTTGAGAAGTTTCACGAATTCATTGATTAACATTTATCACTCACGGCTGCTAGCTCCGTAGCGCACGTTGTGAAG
Organism: Pristionchus japonicus; assembly: GCA_900490845.1. Taxonomy (NCBI): domain Eukaryota; kingdom Metazoa; phylum Nematoda; class Chromadorea; order Rhabditida; family Neodiplogasteridae; genus Pristionchus; species Pristionchus japonicus. The sequence goes on from LS516682.1 coordinate 23,872, forward strand.
CAGAAGTTCTTTTTCTGAACAAATATATTTTAATTAATTTTTTATTAATGTTTTCTCCTCACCAGTTCGGGAGTTGCGGAGGCACAAAAAGCCTTTGTCGGATCCGTGTTCCATTTAGCGCAACTGAAATTAGTCAAGTTCTTGAAACGTTCTCAATCAATGAATGAAAGAATCCAGCTATCTCACTTCTTGTTCTCCACTTTTGGCCCAGTGGCAGCAGTGGTAGTGGCAGTGCCGGGACTTCCTCCACCGCAGCCAGACTCAGCGGCACAGGACTTGGGACAGTACCTAGAAGTATTCCTGATCGAAGCTCGTAGCACATTTCTTTGAATGTGCGGTAAGTAGACAAAAATCTAAACTGACTGTTGCTTCATGGTCTTCGAATAGCCCGCGTTGGTGCAGAACCCGTTCCTCACCCAGTGTGGGCAACTTAATTGTTTTACTTAATTACATAAAATTAACATAATTAGTAAAATAGTTAAATTACTTGGGGTGATCCCCGAGAGCACACACTGCACTGCTTACGGTGGAGCATACGGCGAGGATGAGAAGAGTGCGGATCATCCTGAAGTTTTTTCTGTTATTAAACGAGAATTTGGGAGCAAAATCCAGTTTGAAGTGGAGCAGAAAACTTGAAGAATTAGAAAGCCTGTGGTTCCATACCCTCATGGTCCCCCTTTTATGCTGCTTTATTGATAGATTTGCGCAGCTTCCCATCTGTTCGAGTTGTGCGAGAGCATGTCCTGTGTATAGTCAGACTCTGCGAAACTCTGCGATCACTCCCGTCGATTATTGGAACAAGGTTGCCCGAAAACTTGAGTAAGAATTGACAGCTGAAAAAAAATAATTTGATGTTCTTCAATCCATCCACAAAATTAAGTTAATAGCGAATGTGGAATCTTTTTTCCAAGGGAGTTGAGCAGAAAAACAAGAAATGGAACAATCAAATTTGCTCAGCCGGAACAGAATCGGACGTGATTTATTGAAATTTCATCATAGAATGATTGTTCAGTTTCGACTGAGTGCAACGAATCAAGAGATGGCGACTCCATAAACGAAATCGTGATTAGGGACACTTCCATCCGAAGTCACCAGAAGCCCACTCTCGTTCATCTACCGAGTGGTCGCACGTGCTTTTGACACTTTCTCCCCGTCTTCTTCTAATCCTCGCGAAGGCCCGCCTTGATTTCCGGCATTCTTTCTTTACCATACTGCAATGTATCCTGTTTACTAATCGCAGAAGCTACTCAGATACAAAGCTATCGACTGAGAATGCATATCTAAGAGGGGAATACAAATGGAGACTGCAAGATGGCATACCGTAGGTGCGATTCGAATTTCAAGTCTTCGAACTCAAGCGCACCGGTTCAAATGGACTAGGGTGAGAGGGTATGCCACATGGAGAGAGGGTTGACCTCTGTCGTCATCTCGAAGTATTCGAATGAGCAAAAACGTCGAATACAATCCAACCTCTTCATTCGACATCCTGATTTACGAGAGCTGAAAGGGCTGTGATATCTGTTTTTGGCGATACCATGGGTAGTATCGGGTCATTTCATTCTTCCTACCCGGTGCGATTCGAATGACGCCCCCCGTTTATCGAACTCTCAATGAACCAATCAAATTTGGTCAGGTTGCAGGAAGTTGCTTGCGTGATTCGTTGAAATTTCCCACATCGAAGGTTTGATCAGATGTAAGTGGGTGCAGTGAATCGAGAGAGAATCGGGAGATGACGCTTTGTTTAAAAACTATCCGAGCTCTCGATTTGGGTTCACAGAGATATTTATCAAAGAGCAATAACAATTGTCGTAACATGTCTGAGTGAGAGAGAGGGCGAAGTGAAGAGAGTTGGATGAAGGTAGAGTGAGGAAGAAGCTGAATCTTCTACGGCGTGCACGAGCACACGAATGAGAGTGCTGCCTGGTTGGCCGCGTCGATCGGGCAGTATTTGTCTCTGGAATAACCTTTTTATTTGAGCTGGTTGTAAATGAGGTCCAGAATTGTTCCTGGACTAGCAGTGATGTCCCGCGGGACTTCGTGTGTCTTGAATAACGAGACCTTTAACTACGAACTCGCCTATTCAACGTGTGATTGATAATCGTGCATTATTCAGAAGAAGATTATTAAAATGAGTATGTTTCATACGCGGCTGTTCCATCACAAGTCTGCTTTGGTGCGGTCGGATTGGCGATATAGCAGCCTAATTACGCATTACGTGCCGAAATATCTGCCCACAAAGTCAAATGAGGCATCTTACGCGGCAGTTCCGTCGCAAGTCTGCTTGGGGGCGGTCGGATTGGCTATAAAAAGCAGCCTAATAACGCACTAAGCACCGAATTATCTACCCCAAAAAATGGTATTTGGGTCAAATCTTACGCGGCAGTTCCGTCGCACGTCTGCTTGCGTTCAGATCGTTTTCATGTACCCCTACTACAGTCCCACAAAGTCAAATGAGGCATCTTACGCGGCAGTTCCGTCGCACGTCTGCTTGGAGAGTTCAGAGAGTTTCTTACGAAGCCCTAATACGGCCTAAATAAGGCATCTTACGCGGCAGTTCCGTCGCAAGTCTGCTTGGGGGCGGTCGGGTTGGCGGTGGGCGGCAGGACGGGCGCCGCGATGTCGTACACGTCCACCTTGCACTTGGTCTTCGCGAACGCGTGCAGAATCTGAAGGATGCAGTCCTTGAACATAAGTTGGTGGGCAGCGTAGTTGTTCAAAAATGTCCAGGAGAACTACGATCAGAGACTCTGGGGTGTGACTGAGAGAGGTTCCGGGCTTTCCAAACAACCGAATGCGGAAAATGAGGAGTGCTTCAGCAAAATTGGCAGATCTTTAAACGAGGGAAACGATGAAGGGAAGAATGGAAAAAGTGGTGTCACGTTATCGAGTTAACAGTTTCTATTCCTAAACTCTGTTTCTCTGCGGAAACTAAGTAGCGAAAATGTTGAACTCAATTAATAAGACACCTTATCACCAGCAGTAGTCGTTGTGGGCGCAGCGGGTGTGGCGGCGACGGCTGTTTTGCGGGCAACCTTGAAGATATTAAGGTTGAGTGTGTTAAATCTTACAAGATCCGAGGCGAGAATGCACTCTCCATTATCTCGGGTAACTCTCATACTTCACTCTACTCGTTTCTCACACGGTGGGTCCAGGATACCCACCCCATATTACACACACCATGATTGCATGACTAGAGAAACCACTAAGCTCACCTTGTCTCCTGTTTGAATGTACACGGCGCACTGATCAGCATTTTTCTGAAAATATTACTTAATTATATAAATATCATTTTCGAAATTGAAAATAGACTTACAATCTCAGCATCGCACGCTGTGGAGCAGAAGGCCGTTTTCTGAGAAAAAATATTCAACTAAAAGAAATGAATTCACTTTTTGTACCTGCTCTGGCTTGGCTGACGCGCAGAAAACGTTCTTCGGGTCAGCATTCCATTTGGCGCAACTGCAATTTGTTTTACAAATTTTAATACACTTTTAGGACCTGATTTTCAATCAATAAACTCACTTTTTGTTATCAACCTTAGCTGTTGCAACAGTGGTTGTCGCGGTGCCGGCAGATCCGCCGCAGCCCGACTCGGCGGCGCACGATTTCGGGCAGTACCTTGAAGTATTTAATTAGTTAAATAATAATATTAAAATAATAGTAAACACTAACTGCGCTTTCATCGTCTTCGAATAGCCCGCGTTGACGCAGAAGCCGGCCCTCACCCAATTGGCACAGCTTAATTAAATTAATTGGTTAACAGAGGTCTTCTGAGAGATTGCATGAAAACGAAATACCCCATTGACAAACTGTTCAAGTTGCTTCGATTGGGGTCATGGTCCAAAATGTACCTTGAAAGGCATGTTGCAGAAACTTCAATTACTATACGGCATTGCACTATACACCAGCCCGGTAGTATACCGTAACCAGAACTACCGTAATCTGACAACTGTGGAATCGAGAACTGACTTTTAACTATAAATTTTCAAAAAAAATCACTTTGCGATAACCGGAATACGGTTACTTGGGCTACTGTATACTGCTGGACTGTGTATAGTGTAATGCCGTATAGTAATTGAAGTTTCTGCAACATGACTTTCAAGGTACATTTTGGACCATGACCCGGGGTTCATGGTTGAGGCCCAAAAAAAGTTGTCTTGGAATCGACTCCTTTGATGATAAAAGTTTGTATGGAGATGTAACAAGTTTCTGTGAAGATTTCCCTTGGATGATTTCGATGTGGCAAGTTCCCACAAGAGCAAAATGTGCAAAAACACGTCATTGGCAAGGTTTGAAGAGATATAGCTCAAAAATGGTGTCTTCGATTGACCTCATTTTTGGACTCAAATAGCACAATAGGATTTGGATTCATATTTCACTGTGATCTCGCGTGCATGTGCGATAATTTTTTTGGCCCCGAATGATTCTTTGATCTGGAAAATATTTTTTCAGGATTTTGTAGATCAAAAATTTTTGAAAAATATTATGTTTAAAAAGCTTCTTAATCGCCTCCCCGAGGCGGTCATTTTCCGCTTTTGGAAAAGTCTGTATCGATTTTTTGAAGGAAGATTTGAATTTTCAAACTTTTTTGATGTCCGGAGCCGGGTTTTAGGCCGTTTTCACGTTCCGGCCAAACCAAGTCAACTGAGTGTTCTTAGGTACTAGAAGCAATAACCCTGAAAGTTTGGATGGAATCAAAGCAACTTGAACAGTTTGTCAATCGGTACCTGCGATCTCTCAGAAGACCTCTGTTAATTAATTAAAAATTTAATTTAATTAATAATAGTACTTGGGATGGTCGCCGAGAGCGCACTGGGCGCTGCTGACAGCAATGACTCCAGCGAGGACGAGAAGAGAACGAACCATCCTTAGTTGAAGAAAGAGCAAAGAAGCCTGCTGTGATTCAATCTTCTCTTCGACCCCATTTTATCCTGCCTCGTTTGAAGGGTGTGAATTTGCGCAGCTTCGCACCTGTTGGAGGTCGATTTGTGCGAGATTTTGCCGGATTTTGCCCCGGAAGATGAGCGGAATATTTGCACTCTCTCAATTTCGCATGCTCTCTCGATTCTCTGGTTTGCCGAATTTTGCCCCGGAAGATGAAAAGCTCATGAAAAGCTCGCGATTTCGAGGATGACACGTCGCTATTTTGGGAATGATTCTTTTTTAAATGTACGCTCAGGTCTGTCATCTACGATTACATTCATGCTGCAAAATGCTGTTGCATGTTTTCTATGCTGCTTTCTTTCTTCGTGATAGTTATGGCTTTTCAATGAAACGATAAATGACACATCATATTCAGAACAATTTGATTTCATTACGAAATATGTGTACTTCCGTGATATTTTTCAATAAAATTGTGATGTCTTTTTTCGAAACAATATCGTTGAAAATCCGATAGGCGTGTCCCGCATGAGATCAACCAACCTCATCTTCTCCCAAATTTGCACCCCTTTCCTGTTCAATCCAAGGAATCGTGCGAATACTCTCTCCCATTAAGAGTGCCTCTGCCAGAGTGGCGAGATAACGCATGAATTGAGGAGAGGCATTTCATCCATCTTCGCACCCCATCCCGCACCTGTTCAAACTATTCCAAGGGAGAGGAAATGACAGTGAAAGAGTGAAAATGAAAGAGTGGGTGCTTTTGATTGAACAAATATGATTTCTTCATTTTGCAACTTTTGCTACAATTTTGGCATATTACTTCAGAATGTAATTTTGAATCACGCATGCTGTTCGTTTAGAGATGAGTTACCGGTCAACGAACACAACGCGTGATTCGCGTGATAGTCATCCATTCAAATATTGTTTGTGGTGGAAGAAGATGATATTTTCTGTTATAAAATAAAACTTTTGGCACTTGTGGAGTTCCCCGGAAGAACGGATATGTTTCAGTCATTCAATAATTTTGAAAACGCTGGCTTTGTGGTCGAGGTGGATGGTGGATGTTAGACACTTTCTCTTCCGGAGAACTCCACAAGTACCAAACTTTTCACACTTATTCACATATCTGGCATTGTGAAGAATCGATCTTACGATAGTTCCTTTGTGCACCGAAGTAGGCAACTTCCACATCTGTGCAAACACTTCGAAACTGCGAATCTCATGATGAAGTATCGACTGTTCCATGAGCTATTTCGATCAAGACCACGTATACTTCATCGCAAAGTACTGCAGCTGTGTGCGAACAACAAGGATTCCGGTATGAAATGAGTGAACATTTGGCATGTCTATGGTCTATGGCTCAAATAAGATGCAGCGTTTGCTCCGATAACAGTTGATTGTAAAAACCTTATTTATTCGCTTGAAAATGAATGGAGACGTTTAAAACTTTATAGCAGCTAGAGACCACTGTTTTGCAAGACGATCAATCAATCAATTTATCATATCAGGCAGTGAATGCTAGATGAGGATGGGGCGGAAATCTTCATGGGGTGTATTATATTGCAACACGGGCATCGAGTGAGTGTTGGATGCAGAGATGACAAACATTACCATCATCGTTCAAGTACTCGCTCATGTACACGAATCCGAATTGGGATGTCGAATAGGAGTAGGAGTATCCTCAACTTGCAACTGAGTTGAGTGTCCAGAAATGTTTGATCAGCAAACCATGCTTGAAACAAAAGTGTACCGGAGAGAATAGATGCGCTCGAACAGTGCGACCTCCGCGTGTAGGACGGAGAATCTGGAAGATTGTGAAATATTCAGGCAAAATGGCAAAGAGAGAAGTGAAATGCGTGGTATGATTCGACACATGAAGGAAAGAGAATGAATTGCTTCAGGGGGCTGAATGCATGTTTGTTCATTGACTCAACGCGTCTAGAATTACTGCGATTCTCATTTAGAGGAGAATTTTTCAAAGATCAATTCCCAGCTTCCGCGCGTGTAATGTGTAGAAATGGAAATGAACGACAATAAGAAAAAATGATATTTTTATTCAATAATCGATTTGAAGCACAGTTTCATCAACTCAGAAATCGTGCACAACAAGAATTGTCACACAAATACCTTTTTCTTTTGTCGAAGAAAACCTTTGATATGCCTTGACGAGTAATTGGTCTTATTTCACCTCCCATAAACTCTATTACTTGAGGGTGAGAGCGTGACAAAGTAAACTTTCGCTGTCAAGAAAGGTGATGTGGTTGAGCGCTGGTGCAGCAAATATAAGTCGGGTTCTCCCTGGATGAAAATCAGTTACCAAACAATCGCCCTTGAAAACTCGGCGGAACTTACCGTGTTCGCTCATAAATCGGAGGTATTCTTGCGGCGTTTTTTTAATCGAATGTTCATTGCGGCCTCCGTGTGTAGGACGGAGAATCTGAATGAAATTTTTACGCTTTTGGCAAACTGGAAAGAGAGAAATAGAAAACGAGAGCTGAATGGACTAGAAGGAGGAAGGAAAATGAATTGCGTGAGGACTCGAGAAGCTGAATGTGTGTTTGTTCATTGACTCACTCCATCCAGAATTACTCCAGTACCCAATAGAGGAGGAAAAGACCAAAGATTAATTCACAACTTCCGGGTTCTCGCACAGTGCAGTCTGTCCACATACCTTCGGAGTTTTTTCTCTGCGATACAATAACGACAGATGTTCTCTCAAAAATCAGACGTATTTATCAAATCATTATCAACAAAGTAGAAAATGACGGATAGCTGTGAAATTTCTTCATTTTTTTCATATTTGAGCATAAATCTCTTCCTAATCTGAAATGATCCTTTCATTATAATTCCGCAAGTAAAATACTCACTTGATCCACTCACTACTGGATGCGAGCAAGCTGAGAATAGCTTCGTTCAGGTGAGAGATGAGTCCATATTCTCGGATGTTGCACTCGCAGAGTAGCATTTCTTGCTGGGTTGAATTCTAGCAAGTGTTAGCACGTTGTAAGCGACAAATCTTCGAGTATAGGTCGGAGAAACTGAAATACGGAATTTTTCATAACAAATTTGGATGCAACCACGAATGAAACACGTGGGGAGAAAATGGATGGGAAATAATAGCAAGTGGAGACGAGAGGACTCACAGCTGGAAAGAGACAATGAGGCGGGCGAGTATGTTTACCTTCGCAAATGAAAGGCCGGTGGAAGGTCTGCTTCTGCCATCGATGAAAACAAGTTACTATTCTAAGCGGCAAAAAATCGATCTTTTTTTGTTATTGTTGAAAAACCTGAACGGCAAAGCGGAGGAAGGGTGAATACAGAAGATGAGACACGGAGGAAGAGAAAGTAAAGGTAAAGGTATCTCCGTACTCAAGGCACTTGCGTCCTGCTGGAGCCCACTGCGGAGGAAAAAAAAAGAAAAAAAAAAGAAAAAAATGGGAAAAGGCTGGTTCAAATGAGAACTTTTGCAGCCATAAATATCTTTGTAATTTTTTCACAAATTTCACAATCATTTACATTTCATTACTTTTAATCCCATCTCATCGCAATTTTTCACCTTTCTCTCATCCCTCATTCCTCCCCTTTTCTCCCACTCTGAGTGGTTCCTTCTCCCCTCTCTCCTCTACTCGTTCTCCATGCTGCGCCATCTACTCACTTCGACTGCTCGCATGAGTGGATTTGGTCATTGATCTTTGATCCTTCAAGAACTCTTATTATCTGCAATCCTGTTAAGGCTCCCGATCTCTCTTCGCCAAGCCGAATGCAGTTACCTACGCGTTGGGTAAGTGAAAGCGTTGTTGAAAGATCAAGAACCATCATTTCGAAACTTTATCTGTTTGCAAAGCTCTGTTTTGCAGGCTCCCGTCCGCTCTTCTCCACTCCCAGTGCATCCGTCTTCGTGTCGAGTGAGAGCACGCTTTAATAGTAGATCAAAGATCAACTTCTTCGATTCTTTTCCTCGTCGACTCTGTCATTTTCAGGCTCCAGATCGCTCTTCACCAAGCCCAATGGAGCTTACATGTCGAGTGAGTATAACTAGAGAATCAACGACTAACTTCATTTGGTCTTTGATCATTTCCGAGACAATTCTCTGTTTACAGGCTCCCGTCCGCTCCTCATCAAGCCTAATGCAGTCACCTACGATTTGAGTAAGTGAAAACGTTGATAAAAGATCAAAGATCAACTTAGATCCATGACCATATTCAAGTAAATTCAGGCTCTAGATCGCTCTTCGCCAAGCCCAATGCGCCCGTCTACATGTCGCGTGAGTGCAGTGCACGCAAAAAGCATCACCAATCTATGCTCTACAGTATCCCCCAGCTATCGCAAAATAACTTATTTCCAGGTCACTGCTCGCTCTATACTGTGGAGAGAAAGGAGAAGTATACGGTCGTGATAATACCTACGTGGTTCTTCCGACTCGAACTGTTCATCGAGTTCCTTCTCGTCCTTTCCGTGTCTTGCTGCTTCTACCGCTGGTACCACGGAGTGAGGTCAGTTTTAGATCCTCTGGATTCTTTCAATCGCTTGTCTCCCAACAAGTCGCTCTTTTTGCAATCGCGGTAGATTCGATTTAAATATGCATGGTGTTGCACCTTTGATGAATGAGATGCACCTTCCAGTGTGGTGAGCGGTTGCGACGCGGCTAAGGCTCTCGAGACCGTGGACGCAGCCAATGAGGTGAGGAGAAAGATCAAAGATCAAACAGTTAATTTTTTTTTAAAATCAATTTCAGAAGCCCGGTCTGCTCGAGGTCCGTCAGGCGTCGCCGTTGACTTTACTAGTTGAAACTATTCAATAATCATTTTCGAAAATAGATAAATATGAATTTGTTCGCCTAGGGCGCTGAGGTGAAGTACACCATCTGGAAGCCGATTTCCCTGGACAGCAACTTGACCGGTGGAATGAACTTCAATATTTCAGGTGATTAAGCTACTCATTTCACACACTATGATGCGATTTCGGTTGCACTATTCGACCAGATATCACTGCGATATCTCACATTGTTGAGCATGACCTCAACGGTTACAAAGAGGGCGTGAGCGGAAGTGCGACTAATTATTTCGTTCAGTCTTCCCTGAGATCACCCTCCATCTGCCCAACGTATCGAGAAACGCTGGCATCACTGAGGTTGGACATGTTCTACTCATCGAAATCGTTTCAGCTCGGATACCGTATATAGAATACAGTACCCTACTGTAATCGAATATTCCAGATCTGCGACGCGCTCAAGCAGCAGGGCATCGACGTCGAACGTTCCGAGAAGGGGGTACGGTGGTCTTACGGTAGACATACGGTAACCATAGATACGATAGCAGCGAACTGCACTTGTGTTACGGTAGATATATCAATATAATCACTTTGTGATTGCGAATAGGTACTGTATAGGAGGTTACGGTAATATAATAACATTCCTCAGGTTCAACGCGGTCTCACCGAGTACGCCCTCAAGAACATGCACCAGGGATTTAAGAAGCATTTCGAGACCAAAGACGATTGCTCATTCTGCACCTAAGGCTCCGCCCCTTTGAGTCCCCGCCCCCATTCGATTCTTCCCTCGTACCCCACCCTACTCGATATGACAGACTCGATAAAGACACCTCTCGCTGAGCTTTCCTTTTGTGGCACACAGGAAGTTGACCATGAACTTCAGAATACTATTCGGTGAAATAAGATTGAAAAACACGAGGTTTTGCAGAGAGAAAAAAATTCATGTGCAAAATTTGCGCATTTTTGGTGTTCATCATTCGTTAACGATTGTTATAATGGTTCCGTTTCATCAAGTCCACTCTTGTTTTTCGTATTTGAATGTTCTACGCGTCTTTCTCATACAGTTCAATTCAAGGACGCGTATCTCGAGAGCAATTTCATACAAATCTTGATTCAAATTGCTTTATATTTCAAGCGCCTCACGTTTTATTGTTCAAATGAAAACGTATTGCAGAAATGGAAACTTGTTCGAACACAGTAGTCAACCCGTTCTCACTCCACCAACGGCTTTCTAATGAGAATTCGATGGAGTGTGGAATCTGCTTTCAACAGCTATCGAGGAAGGTGAGTTCAAAACGATTGCTGATCACCTTCACCTTAATCACCCCCGTTGTGCGTACCCTTAAGGCAGACCATCAATCAGAAAGGTCCGATGGGTAAACGAAGAAGAGGCTGAAGATCGTTTTAGTGCATCCCTTCTTCAAATAGTTGTCCAAGCTAATCAGTCGTGCACTAAAACCAAGACGAGAGATAATAAAGCCAAAATTTGCAGCGCTCATGCACCATCGCTTGCGGGCACTCCATGCACCGTACGTGCATCACCAACTTCTGGGAGTCGCAGTGCATGGAGACTGCTCTGGTAAGCAAGCATTTTAGGCGAACTTTCACATGCTCCAACTCTCGAAATATCTAACGTCCTCTAATTGTAAATCATACCTTCTACCCTCTCTCTTGCCCCTCAATCACCGTAGCAATGTGGAGGAGAGTTGGGCGTCGCAAAGTATAATACGTCTTGCAGTTCCTCTGCCCTGTCTGCAACGAAGAGCACGATGTCATCTACGATCACGCCTTCCAGCAGCTGCCCATCATCCTCCCATTCGGGCCGACCGGACAGGTTCGTCTCACTCTTGTATCCTACTGGCAGTTTCGCTGTTTCTTCCACATCTAGCCTAGTTTTCGCTTTAATGTTGGTAGATTAATGCAAAGGGATGAGACCAACTTCAGGAGATGGAATTGAGGGTTGTGATTTTTAACCGAACCATTTCAGCCGTCTATTAATCAATTTCTCGCGCTGACAATGGAGAATGATTCGTTCGTGGAGGACGTCAATCGCTGGTTCGAATTCGCGAAGTAAGTCACTGTGTCTATCGAATACGGTTCGCATCAGCCCGTACAACATCTAAATCATGTCGAAACATGCCACTTCTGAGTATCCTATTCTCTATAGACGCAAGATATCGCCTGGACCAGTTTATGCAATCCATAATTGCCGTATTACAGGCAATCTATGAAGGTCACTCAAGCGGATCTTCAAGCTGCCAAAGATGCCAATGCGAGCGAGGAATTCATTCATGATATCCTTGTCGAGCAAGAAAAATTGCGCAAACGGCACGAAATATTTGTCGCTATACAGCTCAAGCAAGCAGCAATAATAGTAAGTTACATCACAAAAAAAGCATGAATAGTTCCGCATTTCAGAGATGCAAACTTGTTTCGAAGAATCTGATACAAGGAATCTGCGAAACCTGCACAGAGGCTATAAATGAGGCAACGCTTACGTTTTCACTAATGTTATCTTAATAAATTTTCAGGGCAAAACCACTGCCGAACACGAGTTTCATCCAACTTGCCTTGTTCCCTTTGACGATTGGATAACCACAAAGACTGTCGAGGAAGTCGTGAACGATCTCGTCGTGAGAGCAGCGCAGAGAACCTCCGCGACTCTCGCTGCACACTTTTCTCGGCTCGCGTACTTGCAGGTAGAAAACTGGGTTCTTTTTCGGTTTCTTACCTTCCTAGAGCATTATATTCTTACCATTCTCATTCCCCGATTTTCTTTTCATTCGGAGCGGTCGAGAGTCGGCCAGAAACCGAAGAAGTTCCGAAAACTGGACAAGAAAGCTAGAGAAATACATTTCCAGTCGGACGCATACCGCGAAAACCTGATGCGTGTGATAGAAAACGCGAATCGTAGAGAAGCCGAAAAGGCGATTGCTGCAGCTGCTGCAAGAGCTGTAGCAAGGGCTGCAGAATACGTTGATGAGGCAACCTGTGGAGTCTGCCTTGAGAATGTGGCGAGCAAGGTGATTGAGGGTTGAAAATTTTACGGTATTTCACGTTGACACTGGTAGAACGTCCACAAGACACTTGCACGCTAACTTCGACACCGCGCAGCATTGAAGAAGTATTTTAGCGTAAGACCTCACTTTGCGAGCTGACTCAAGCTTTCTAGAAATATTGTTATTTTTAGAGAATAGCAACCCTCGAGCCGTGCAAACACAAGTTCCATCGCACCTGCATCCTGAGGTGGTTCGAAGCCGTGAGTTGCTAGTAGTGATGAACCGTTTTCGCATCCAGTTACGAAACCGGTCTGCTAATGGCAGAGAATTAAGAATGCAGCCGAAGGAATGCAGAATAGATAATTTATTATGGCATCAGACCATTGACTTGCACTCAATACATCCTTCCCAATTTAGGCGACATCTAGCTCTTCCCGTTCCTGCTGCTTGTGTCGCAGAGCAGCCCGAGTGACCGGAGACAACGGCGAGCGTGTCCCTCCCACGTACCCGTTCGAACAGAGAGTCGTGAGTTGCTAATTGCCACGTGATCGACATTTACTACTCAAAATGTTGATACTTGTTACCTAACTATTGAAGTTTTGTGTGTTAATAATAACCTTCTCTGAATCAGGACGACCTGCTCAGTGGCGAGAGAATCGTTATAGTTAAACCGTTGAATTTGATAGCCAGGACCAAAAAGGCCATTAGGTAAGTTGTGCACTCACCAAATATAGGAAACATGAAAATTTGTGTGCAGCAATAAACTGCAAAGAAAACTTAGTGATGCGTATTACCTTTTTTTCAGCGAGCTCGTCCTTCAGTTGGCTGAACAGAAACGAAATGCTCTCAAAAACAAAAAGGAAGAAGAGTATCGAACTGATATCGATGAGGAACTGGAGAAACTCAAGAGGCGCTCGCTGGCTCTTGATTATTATCATTGGACTCTCGTGCAGGTACTGATTTCTCATTATCGTCACCTAGACCGTGCAAATTTGCATGATCTTCTTTTACGGTCACTTTCTCGTTATGTCTGACCGATGAGAGAACATTGTAGAATGAGAGAACGTAAAATTCCTTGCTCACCGCACAATTTGATCACTTTCAGCCGAGAAATGCACCCAATGGTCAAAGTGGAGCAGTTTTTCATGGAGCCGGAGCTGTGGCTGGTTATGAAGGGGATGCTGCACCGGCTGCAGATGAAGCTGCTGCAAATGCTTCAGACGCAGCTGCTGCAGCGTCTGATGCTGCAGTTGCTTCTGGTACTGAGGAGACTGGCGTGCCGGCTGTTGCTGTCTCCGATGCAAGCTCTTCTGAGATGATCGCTGAAGCACCGGTACAGCTCGAGATTCTCGATGAAGCAGCAAGGGATGCGGCAGTTGTTGATAATGTTCCTCATCTTTCTGACGTTCCTGCTGCAACGTTAGCTGCTGAACAGGAGGTTGCTGTTGAAAGACCGACCATTGCTGACAATCGGACTGGCGCCAGTCGCACAAGGACTGCAGGTAATTTTTCATTCGCGAATTCACGATCTCCGAAAACAATCAAATTTAGATGACGATGCATCTGCAAGTAATGTGAAGCGCGAGCGCACGTGATTCAAGATGAACCGTCGCCCAATCGCTTACCAATAAACACGCCTTTCTTCTGAACCGTCCTTTCGTTGATTAAAATAAAAATTTGAAATAAGAATGCACTTTAACAAAGTTCATATAAAATCATATAATGGTAAATGTCATATGGTTTTCATATACTATTTTGGAATCAATAAATGCCTCAGAACCTGTAAGACATTTAGACATTTAGACATTTATCCTGACATCAGGCAATGGGCCTGCAAGGCGGCAACTTAGGGGAGGGGGTATGGATCTTCGTACTCAATGTGTACTATTTACTATTTCAAATACTATCAATACATGCCTCAGAACCTGTAAGCGTGGGTATTATTCCCAGCCGCTTGCAATTTACTTAAGGGTGAGCGTAAACTTGATGCCTTTTCTTCGCTCATTTCGTTCCTTTTACTGTTTTTGTCCACTATCAGATCTTCCCAGCATGGCCACCCAAATCTACCGGATGGAGAACACTAAGCAGAGCTACATCGACATGCGGTTAAAGGTAAAAAAACTTCAGTTTCGTCTCAATAATTGTGAATCTTCACAGTCCGCAGCGCAATCACAAACTATTTTTTCAGTACGCCTACCAGCCCACTGGTCGATTCATCTGGAAAGAGAGAGTGATACGATTCGCTTCACCCACAGTGATCGTTGATGATCAGCACGCGCAATACATGGTGAAGAGTAGTCATAGTCCGGAACTGGAGAGGTAACTCATCTCAGACAATGTTTGCAATTCTGTAGAGTTGCGGAACAAAGTTGTCATCCCTATTCACTGTTTACAACGTTTACTATCAGAGACTATACATATGTAGGAAACGTGAAGAATGTGTTGAACTTCAGTAGAGAATAGGGTTCTCTTGTTGGAATAGAATTCCGGAATTCCAATAAGCGAACAAAGAGATTTGACTGTTCTGTTGTCGAGAGAGTAAGAGGAATGGAGAGGTATTGTAATTCCAACTGGAATTCTAACTCAATTAAATTCCAAGAAGAGAACCCTACTAGAGAAATGTGAATGATTCAGAATCTCCAACTTCGCCGTAATCGGGGACGATGTATTCTGCTTCGCTGGTGACGGGAGGCTGTGGCGGCTGGACCTGATCAACCTGAACTGGTCACTCCTGCCCATCAAGAACACGACCATGAAGGTCTGATCAGACGTCTAATTTGGTCCACTCATCCCTAATTTTACATAGGTTAGAAAATATTGATAGTGGAAGAGAATTATGCTCTATCGCCTTGCAGTTGACCTACTCATATGCGAATGGTTGTAGAGAATTGGATTGATCTACTTCCAGATTCCAACGCGCACTTCCTCTGCGAACGACTCTCTGGACTTCACTATCAACGGCAATCTCGAGCTCACGCAGTTCCTGCCCGACAGGTAATTCAACCAGTGGTGTTGATTACAGTCTCAACCCCGGCATTAGGTCAGGTGAGAAATATTTCAAAATGACATCTCTGGCATAACAAGTGTTTCTCCTCCTCAAATTCTCATCCGGTGTTGTGCCCTCAGCGCTCTGTCAACAGACTCATTTCGAGCCCTGGGGTTCAATCTCACCTCCACACTTCCAATCACTTGTGGTGTTCCCCGGAACAATGGCTATGCTTCACTCATTCTACAAATTTGATTGCCTAGTGCAGCGTTGGTTGTGCGGGAAAGATCGAGGACAGATACTCCTTCGGTGAATTTCACAAGTACCAAGTTTTCTAGAATCAACTGCACATCCGTCATTGTATCCGTGTATGAACTTCTTCCTCGAGGACCAAAAAGCAAGAAGCAACGGATCGTTGAGATGAGAGAGGAGGATGCCGAAAGGTTTCAACTATTATGTTTATTCCCAGCGTAAAGTTAAGCTGAAGTTCAGGAAGTTTTGTTCCCAAATAAATTTACAACTTTCAGTGACTCACTCGCCCTGCAGTATTCCCGCCGGTGCGGAGTCTGCTATGCGGAGAACCCTCGGCGTCGCGTCTGTCTCTCATCTTGCGGTCACATTTCTTGCTTGGTTCGTTCACAGTACCGAAACTTCCTGGACAAAGAAATAGCTATTCTAATCGCAGGCCTGCGCCGAGACCCTGGCAGACAAGGACGGCGCTCTGGACTGCCCATTCTGCCGCAAGGGATCTTCTTTCACGATGATGTTCGAGGATTTGGTTGGTGAGCAGGAGGAATTCTTTGAAGTGCTTGATTGATCTCGAATCGTTTTATGCGCTCAAATTCTAATTCAATTTGCTGATAAATTATGATTGCTCTCTTGAATACTTTTTTCGGTATGCAAAGTACACAACGTGAGAAACGTGAAATTCAATTTATCAAAATTTCTGGAACGTTGTTGTCATAATCGCATCCCGTGATCGCTCGTCCTCTTATCTGACTTAATAATATGATCTCTCGAGAATGCATAGGGTCTCGCACTTTACACCATCCCAACGTCCCCGAGAAGAAGGCTTCGCCGTTCTTCCGCGCCTCATCGCACGACCCTAGCTTCCCAGATGGAAAAGGACACACAATTCATTGAGAAATGCCACTGAAAGACTACTGGTCGAACTGATCTCTTTATTCGATCCTTTTTCTCGGAATACAGGATACAACACATCAATGAGCTACGTTCGTTCTCTAGAGTTTATGAAAAGTTGTAAATTGAATCAGATTGGAACTGCATATACAATTGGATGTCGGATTATGGGGAACTGAGTAAACATAGCTTGTAAGGTTAATTGTGGATCTTCTAACTAAAATAAGACTATGTATGTAGTGAAAGCAGATGAGGAAGGTGGAATTACGCCATCTTCAGAGCGAGGTCCATGGCGATCTTCCCCACTCGTGGGTCGCGGAGCATCTTGTTGATCTCGGGAAAAGCAACGGCCAGAGAAGACTTAGCCTCGGGCGAGAGAAAGATCAGAGAGGTGGTCGTGTCCAGGCTCTGCAATAGGTTGATCACCGTAATCATCTTCAGAAGTAGAGTTCGAAATACGGGTAAATGTCTCTTCATTTTACACTTTCTCTCGTCTGTCTGACCGGTGAGAGAGTGTGTAAAAAGAAGAAGCGATTGCCCATATTTTGATCTCTATCCAGAAGCATCTCAAATTGTCCTAAAACAGGCAACCGAAACGTATCTGTGCCATCAGCTCTACGTAGGAGGGAAACTCCATTCTCACGGCCTTCTTGACGGCAGCCTTGATCTTGGAGACAATCTGAAGTGCATAATTGTGGATTAAAACGTGTTCTGCCTAAGAACGATAGAACTATAAACTCAAGTTGCAAAATGGTCGCAGTTCTTTGTGGATAGCCAGAAAATTGGACCCAAAAAATTGATCTTTGATCTTTGAGCTCGAACAATTTCATGTCTTACCTCCTGGACGAACTTCTCCGCCTCGGGGGTCAGCTTGGCGAGGCGAGCGTCCAGAGAAACCTTGAAGGCGACGAACTTGGCCAGGACTTTGGGCGACCGCTCCTTGAGAGCTTGAAGCACCTGGAATGAGTTGAACATTGCAATCGCTACTAACAATGCATCACCTTTTTCAATAGCAGGAGACGAGTTAGAATACGAATTTTAAAACAATTTTTTTTAAAAAGCAAAGGACTCGCCTCCTCCTCGCTGCCCTCTGCGTTCCTCGCGATGGCACGCACAGCACGAGTCCACTCCTTCTCCTCCACTCCGGCCAGGAAGGTCTTGACGGGGTCTGAAAGGGCAACAGTAAGTCATTGTTAACCATCATTCGAAAAAATAAGACAAATGTAAACGAACCCTTGTACTCGGCCGGGATCTCGTCCATGGCCTTCAGAAGAGCGCGCATCGTGGCTGAAATGGTTCCTTTATGATTTCATTTTCAATCCAGACCAATAAAAGCTCGACCGAGTCCATGCTCGACCAATCAAGTAAGCGATAACAGCAAGAGAAATTCTAGTGGGAAGTCGAGTGTGAGGGACGTAGATTCAATTCAACCGCACCTCTGTACTCCTCGGGGACCGCGTGGCCGGAGTCGATGTTGAAGGGGGCGACGTCGTCGACAGCTTCCGGGATGTCGGCGAGGTCGACGATGTAGATATGGGCCACGGCAAGAGTGGCCAGGAGGGCGACGAAGAAGAGCTGACGGAGCATACTACCTGTAATGGAGTACGTTAAACTATGGATAGTTGCTTTTTGAAACGAGCGACGGCATGCATAACGAAGTAGAGATCAGAGTCCCAAAAGCGGGGTCCTAGAAGCGGATCGAAAGGCTGCTGTGACATGGCAGGCAGCCTACGTCTACTTATACCAGGCATGAGGCATGGGCGGAGCTGCGAGATAGTGTGGGGATCGGAGAGCGCAAAGTGTCATAGGCAGAAATAAGCATGCAGCTAGAGGTGGAGCTATCGGAGGAGAGCGGCATCGATTCGCAGTCTCGAGCGGGGGAGAAGCGATGATGTGTAAGAGGGGATGCCTCTCATCTCCCTAGATCCTCCGAACGAGAGGTTGAAACGCAGATCCCAGATAGCAAGAGCGTCTCTATTCATAATGCATGCTCTCTATTTTCTCTAGCCGGCGAGAGGGAGTGCGGAATGATGAAAAGCCGGTCGTTCTTTCGCATCTATTCTGAAGGAGAGGCTGTTTGAACCCCACGATTCTCACCGATTAGAGGAACTAGAGAGCACGCAAAATGATGAGAGTCATCTCCAACTTTCCAGCTCTACTCCTGATCCTGAACGACTGCTGTTTGAAACGGCTACCTATTCATCATCACCGAAAGCGAGCTGAGTGGAGGGCAAAAAGAGGACACCTGACAGAGAAGAGGTGACTTCGGGAAGGATGCGAATATGATCGCAGATATGCTGCAATATAGTCAATCGGACGGACGGGGTCGGGGTTTGGGACCATGCTGTGTTGACTTTTCAATTGGCTGGCTTCACATTCTGTCTCTCTGCATCTTCCATTGAGTTAAAAATTGAGTTTTATAGCAAATGAGGACGAAAATAAGGACTGTCCATTCTGTGGTGAAGAAATCTCAGATAAGGATGTTTTCAATCCCCACACGCCTCTCACCCCATTCCCATTTCATTATTGGTTTCATATACACCTCGAATGTGCCCATCCATGCACTCATCCGACTGGCAGAAGCCATTTATCATTGCAGTGAATATCATTGGGTAATTGACATAATAGAGAAAAATGTTCAAAATTGAGGCACTTGGTATCGTCTAACTACGATCGTTGAGCGAGTAATCGATTAAAAAAAGTATCGAATTGGAAGGAATTGAAGATGGGATTTGTCAGAGTGGAGTTCTACGGATGAACAAACTTGAATAGGTGATAATAGTGGATGAGTTTCTTCAATGAAAACTACGCGAAATGTTGTCAGAGTCAAGATTGATCTAGTGGATAGAGTGAATGAATTGCGTCGATGGAGCCTACGAGAAGTGATGGATTGGTCCTTCTTACATCATCGAGAACATGAGCTCCTGAACGAGGGCTCTGATTCTGGGCTGCTTCGCGATTTCCACGAGCTCGGGAAACGCAGCCACGACCGAGCGCGCGTCCTCCTCCGACAGTGAAGCAATGGGGATCGCGACCTCGAGGGCCTGAAGGAAAATGATGAAATCTTTTACATCTTTTCTTGGGAAAAAATGTGTTCTTCTTCACTACTTCTGTGCATTCTTAGAATTTAGATTCGGATAAGGCGGAAACGAACAAGGGGCATCATCGACTCCATGGAGGGAGCGGCCTTCGCCTTGAGCATGTCCTTGGCGATCTGATTGAGAGCGGCTCCGACCTGAAAAATTACAGTTTCCGGTGCGTTCCAGGCATTTTCTCAATCAATTCGCTAACAATAAGCTACATGAAAGCATACTGAAAGACCTAGATGTTAGAGAGTTGCCTTTAATCAATGCTCCAACAGAATACGATTTGCATGAATCCAAGTGCAAAGACGAGGGAGAGGATGATCGCTCTCCCGGCTATTGAATATTTTACATTGGTGGGAAACAGAGTTGTTTGCCGCGTCTTTACAGTTGGGAAAATGTCTCACCTGCTTGAGAGCCTTCTGTGCTCCGGGGCTGGTGAGGGCGACACGGGTCACGATGAACTGCTCGATCTCACTGGCCTTCTTGTGAACGATCGGAGAGTTCTGCTTGAGAGCAGCCTCGAACTAGAACGAGCGGAAGTCAGCCACAAACGAACAAGTCATTATCTCGAAATCTGATCCAAAAATGACGCCTCAATCCAAATCTAATCTTAGCCTCGTCTGACGGAAGCAGCAAGCATGATAAATGTTGAATTGGGCGTGTTCACTACACAAAAATTTCGGCACTTCGACTCAAATCAACTTGCCTGCTCATCGCTCTCGTAGGTGGCGTAGTTGCGCATCACGGCCATCGCGGCAGTGAGGTCGGCCTTGGAGACGTCGCCGAAGAACTCACGCGCAGCCGCTGAAAATATGGTGGTGTTGACAAACGTGATAAAAGTAGAAACTTGAAGATTTGGCTCTCTTTCAGAACAAGGATCCCCTCATGACAACCTTGATTGATTCGGTCCTGACTCTACCCATCACAGGCTAAGATGAAGCAACCTCACCCTTGTACTGCTCGGGCACAGAATCCGCGGCCTCCTTGACGCTTGCCATGAGCTCTGCAAAGCGTCACTTTGTTGTTGCATCAGCAGTTTCTGATGAGTGAGTGGGAAAGCAACAATCTTACGCTGGATCTCAGGCGGCACTTGATCGCGTCCGGCCATGGGCGCAGAGAGGGCGACGGTGGCCAGAAGGGCAAGCACCGAAACGCAGCGCATCATCATCTGTAAGAGCGAAAATCAAGATAAAGAGCCTTCTGGAGAGAGGGTTGAACAGGAACTCAGGCAAATGAAGGATACCTTGACTTGGATCGGTCGGAGAGGCGAGTTACCGCAGGACGACTCGTGCGGGATAGGGCCTCCAGTGCCCTTTTATTCGCTCTGGAGGCATGGGCGGGGCTTGCGAGATAGTGTGAGGATCTGAGAGACCGCAGACAGCTCGAGTCCGATGAGGGCGGACTCTCTCTCTCAGAATAGGCTCGAAGGAGGACTACATCGATTGCCATTCCAGAGCGGGGGCGAGGCGGGATGTAGAAGAGGAAGAGGGGATGTAAAGGGCGAGGTGCACTGGGAATCAGTGATCACGGGGCTCCCGAGTGCTACCTGGGCGAGATACCGTGGGAATCGAGGAGGGTGCAGAGAGGTCGGCGATCTGCAGCCGACTCCGCCCTTTCTCTTCTCTCTGATTCTCTGCAGTATCACTTGTCTCTCGCATTTCTAGTTCTCTGCGCTCTCTTTTCCCTCATACGTGAAGAAAAGTGAATGAGGAGGGGTGCTGTGCAAAACGAGCTCCAGATGTGTTTTTGCAGAGCCATGTGAGGTGATCTCCTATTAGGGAATATTTCTGTGTGGGCTGCGAAAGTGGCTGTTTCTTGACTTTGGTAAGATGGTTCATGAATTTGCAGATCTTTTTTTTTTAAACGATATCCATCTTTGAATGCTTTAGTTATGCCGAGAAGGTTATTCAATATGTAATTTGATCAAGGGGAGGGTGAATTGCCCCCATTTGGCCCTCATTTGGTGATCGCAAGCAACCGTTGACCATGGAATCTGATTGATAATGAGACTATACCAATGAAACTTGTGCAAACATGGTGGATTCAATGCTGACAGCACATCACTCCTTTCCTACATGCTCAGGATTTCAATATATATACTTTAGAGAAAGATGTGAGAATGCGTAAAACAATGAATGCAGCATACGGCAACGCTTCTCTTCCCTGAGAATTTGTGAACTCCAACGAGTTCTTGGAATCGCGTGCAATCAGGCAATGAAATATCTGAGGCAATTCACATCTTCCCCTCTCTTTCTGTCCTCTCATTCCTTTTGATCCTCTGAACGAGGGGCTGTTTGAACCAAGTGCTCGGATAACAAGCGTACCCTCCTCATTCCGCTAGTTGTCTCACCAGCCAGAGAAACCTTCCTCTTTCTATTCCTGTTGCAACTCTCTTTATTCTGCATACTCTCTGTTTTCTCTACCCGGCGAGAGAGCGTGCGGAACGATGAGAGTGACTGAAGCCTATGCCTCTATTCTGAACGACTGCTGTTTGAAACGACAGCCTATTCGTCAAGGAGGAAGACGATCGCCGAAGAGAGAGGGTAAAAAGAGGACACCTGACACAGAGAGGAGGATTCGGGAGAAGATGAAGAGAGGTCGATGATCTCTGATGTGCTGCAAGATTATGTCAGAGGGAACTGAGGGTTTGGCGCGGGGAGTTGCATCCAAGAATTGCCTCAGCGTAAGCTGAAGTCGATCAAAAGAATGTTGTACTACCGAGTGAAGGAGTACCTCCAGTACGAATATCTTTTTTTTTCTGAACGACGACTCATCTGGAACACCATGTGCTTTCAATAAAGTGAGCTGTTCTCTTAAGTGCTGGGAAAGTGGGGAATGTGGTCTTCGGAATGCCGAAGTAAAACGAGCAAGTATAGGACATCGCATTTTCCTCCTTCATTCCCTCTCACCCCTCCTCTCCTTTGATCCTGTGAATGAGGCCGCTCGAAAGGCGATCATCCATCAACGAGGAAGACGATCGCCGAAGAGAGGGAGGGTAAAAAGAGGACACCTGACTCTGAAGGAGAGATGCTTCGGGAAGGAGATGAAGTCACTCTGATCACTGAAGCTTTGGGGAAAGAGGGGGTGAATGTGAGCACGGATGAAGCTGTGATCGTGTTCCCTGCTCATTTGCTTTGCTAGATTTTGCAAGTGGATCGAAAGGTAGCAAAAGTGAATGTTTTCACGAGAGAGAATATCGACCTACAGTAAGAAAATCCTTGTGAGTTTTCTCTCCGACCGAACTCCCCGCATCTGGTGCACTTCTGTTTTTCAATTCTCCTAAGCGCTGGGAAAGTAGAGAAATGAGTTCTCTCTTCGAATTTCGGAGTGAAGGAGAGAGTTGAGAGAACGACTAACAACTGTTGATGAGCTGAGAAGTAAAGTAGTAGAGTAACGTGATTTGATCTTTGAACTTTCTGCAGACATGTAATCGAGATGTAATCATTCTGTAAATTCCTCTCGCTCTCTTGTTTGTAAGGTGCTGCTCTATGTCAACCTTTGGATGCCTCCGTGAAATCTGTTCTCCATTTTTCATTCGAGCGAACGCATATGGCACCCATGTGTTTTCGATAAAGCTAGCACTTCAGTAAAGTACTGGATAGTGGAGAGATGTGTTCAGTGAAAAGCACTGGAGGAAGGATAGAAGAGATCAGAGAACAGATGTGATGGCTCGAATGGAAGAGTCTGATCTTTGAACTTATCTTTCAATTTTGAAAATTGTAGCAAATACTGGAATCTCTTAGAATAATTGTCAGTTCCAATTCACTAGTCAATCGAGATAAGATTGTGGAGCATTCTAATTCCTCATTCAAGACTAGCAACCAATATTTCTTCGCCGATTCGAAGAGCAAATTGAAACAAAAGAGAGCAAGTGCAAATTGAACGACTTAGATTGCTCTGCAAATTCTCGAGAATCTAATCACAATATCTTCATTTTCCTTAGGTTCTGTCAAGAGTGTATCACCCGCTCGCCTCGGGTTACACCGCTAGTTGTTTTCGAGAAGAGCGGGCGTCCGGCACTCTCATCGTCACATCCTCTCTCTTGATAGACAGAGCGAGAGAATGCACTAAAATGAGATAGTCAGAACAATAGTCCGATCTTCTAGTCAAGAGAGGCAGGCCAGGCGTCCTTGCAAAAAAGGGCGAGGAAGATGGATGGAGGAGCTAGGAGATCTCTCTAACTCGAGGTGGAAAGTGAAATAGAAGAGCGATTTGATCTTTGATCCTCAGTCATTCAAACGAAACTGATTTATCATCAAACAAGCACAAAATTGAAGCGTTCAGAAGAACTTGAATTCATCTATATGAATCCAAAGTGCGAAAACAGCATTCGCCTTCCCAGCATTGCTCTCTCCTGATCAGTGAGACCATCATCCTGGATCTGTTCGGTGGTATCCGGTGTCTGTGGAGCCTCAGAAACGGATGAAGTTGCCTCCTCATTAGTATCCGCCTTGGCTTCCTTGACTTCGTTGGTTTCCTCTAATTCTTCAACCTGAATCGGTTTCGCCTCGTCTTTCTTTGGCTCCTTTTGTTTATCGAGCCCATCCTTGTTGAAGTCTTGAGTTTGTTCACTATCGGTTGAATCGTCATCAAAATCCAGAGCAGTTAGGCCAGGCTCCCCAATCGAGAGGCAACTGTTGTCGAGCTCCCCCTCTTTGTCATGCTCATGTCTCCTCTTGTAGGCTCTTCTTTCGACTGGATGGTCATCAACATTAGCTGTTGTATCTTCGCTAGGTTCCCGAGGAACGAATAGAGTTTCCTCCTTAAAAGCCTCAGTGTTCCTTTTCGTTTCCGTTTTGATGACATTATCCTCGACGAGATCAGTATGTTCAGTGTGATCTCCATCCGTCTCCAGAGACTCCGCGATCGATTGATGGACAAGGTCGAGGTTGGCCTGGAAATCACTTATCTTTCCAGAGAAATTCAACCCCAGATAAACCGATTTCGTTTCCGATCTTGCAATCATCCGCCTCTCTCAGTTTTACACACTCTCTCAACGGACAGGGAAACAATAGAGCCAGGTTTTTCTATCGCACCTCCGAAATCTCAACGTCATCGCAATGTCCAGCGTTTCCTGCGGGTGCACTCTCCTTGTCAGCATGGAGAATCTGAAATGAGAAATTATCGTTCCGCAAAAGATAACTATCAATTATTTCACCCTCTGTCACCTGATTGTGTTTGTTGATCAACTCTCGTTTCTGCTCAATATTCTGTTTTCTCTGAACCGCTGTTTACTACCTCAACTGACCTATCTAGTGATTTTGATCCAAAGCAAGAAAGCATCGACTCACCCTCTGCCACTTTATCATCTCCTTGATCCTCATCAGTTCCTCCTTGTCATCCCTCACAACGAGGCTTTCATTGATGGAATTGCGAATTAGCTCGAGCGTTTCCTAAAATTTTAATCACTAGTGATTTTGATGACTTTGATGAATAAAAAACGCATCAGGAGCGAAATTCCTACAGAATGGATGAAGAACGTTCTGAAATTCAGAGCAGTATTCACCTCGGGAAGGTCCACGTCACTCTTTGCATACTTCGCCATGCCTCCAGCATAATTGACGTTCTTGTTCATGAAATGCGGAGTCGGCTTGTCGGCATCTTTGCTCCAGATGACTCGAGTTGTATCTGTAATGAGGGAGCCATTGTTTCAGAGTTTATTTTGAACTAATTGAAACTGATCGGCCGATAAAGTCTCCTCTGAACACTAGGAGGAGGACTTACCAACCAGCGCGACCGGTTTCTCCTCTGCGAAGGTGGAATTACCGAAGAGGGGCAGGCCGAAGGGAAGGCCGAAGGAGAACATCAGGGAGAGGTGATCAGGTGGAATGAGAGGACTGAAGTGAATCGATCTGATTGGGTGTCAGTTGAGTTGCCTATCAACGACGCGTCGTTCTAGTGCCAGTGGCAGTTCTGGATTAGTAGCCATCGAAAAGCTTCATGATCGCGTTCTTTCGCTTTAGATCCTTGCCAGTAGAGACGACGCTAATCGAACTATTGTCGACTTGACAACGCTTGAAACATTGGCTGTTGAGTGCGCCGCTCAAAATACAATGATGTCGAACGTTTGCATGCGAAACTCAGCATCATTAAATGGTTTATTGCATGGAAAAACAACAAAAGAATTAATTTGTATTTGGGAATTGGGTCAATAGCAAAAGGTAAGATTCCGCGAGTTCTTCATTCATCAAAATCGCTGCCGTAGTCGCTGTCGACATTCTGCAGCACGACCTGAGCTGCTGCTGCAACTGCTGCATTGGCTGGAGCTGCCGCAGGTTGAGCAGCTGCAGCAAATGCTTGTCGCCTCTCCGCGAACTCTTTCTCATGCGCTTGGATCTGAGAAACAAAGGTGTAGCAGATTTGTTATACTTGAAGCAGTGAAGAATGAATTGATTTGTTGAAGTCGACTCACGCAGAAGCAAAAGCTAAGGAAATGTATGAAGAAGCCGAGATCGATGATTGTAGCCACCATCAACGCTGGCCATCCTTCATTTCCCTTGTTGTGCATATACCCCGAAACACATAGTAAATATATGCCAAGAAGGAGCAGAATGAGTGCAAACACTCCATGCATCTACAAAATATTGATAACTCTATCGAACATTGAAACCCAAGTCTTACCAGTTTCTTCCTGAATGTATGGAGGATGTGGATTGCGGTTAGGTACAGTCCTGCCAGAATGACAAGGATGAATGGAATGGAGGTAGGAGTGGTCTTGTGAACAAAGTGGAAAATGGTGATGACAAACGCCTGGAATTTTAGCAAAGTCAAAAAAATGTAAATTCAAAGAAATAAAAAAAAACCATGAGGACGAGAACTATGAGTAGAACAGCAATTAGAAGCCGAGGCCGTTTGACATCAGGAGCAGTGAGCTCTTTGTCATCGTTCTGAAACACAACGTAATCATACTCTTCGAAAATGAGTTGTGCACTCACGAAAGTGTATCTGCTTGCGAGAACGAGCGAAATGAGCGCGGTAACCGCCAACATCGCACCAAAGCACTTTGCGGCGTGCTCTGGCATCTCAAGCGTGATGAACACTCCGACGCACGCTGTGAGGATGAGTTGAACAACGCAGGCAACGCGGTAGAAGCCCGTGAACTGGAATCAATTGATATCAACCACGGAAAGTCATTTCGATTTTGTAGCACCCCAAGTTAAAAAAAAAACTCTACTCTGATCAATCAGAAAGCGTTCAAGACGAGGTAATGCAATTCAATACGTCTTTGTGAAATTAGTGACATACCCGGCTCGCGTAACACTCAGTCATGCACAGAACGATCAGGCAGGCAACTGTAGACACCAGAGCGACCTGAAATTACAATATTTCAAAATTTTATGCAAACAATGAAGAGAAACTAACCGGGAAATGTGCCGGATACTTCAAACTCGTTACGAACATCGCGTAAACCCCAGCAATGAGCAGCACATAACAGATAATGGATGCTATGCGATTAGCCCACTGAAATAGAATATTGATGAAACACATAACAACGAAATTTTAACCTTCATCTGTCCATCTGGGAATGGGAACAGCACAACAAGCATCGCAGTCATCGGGTAAATCGACAGAATGAAAGGCGGAATGGCTTGAGCGAGACCATGTTCGTAAGCCAACCCAGTTGCGAGTGTAAAGGCGATTGTTAGAGGAGCAGTGAGGGTGAAGCATTTGCGAGGATGCTTCCGGATCTGAAGTATTATTGTTATACGTAACATTGGTCTCGCCGATAGTAGAAATGCCCTCTGCTATCTACTCTATGCAAATTGAGTGACGAGCGAGAGCCATTTGTTCTGTTGGATACTCACCACTTTGTAGGAGACGGCGATAATATTGGCCGTGATGTAGGCGTTAATCAGCACTACAAATGCACAGACAAAGGTGCATCCACCGGGCATCTCAGTGTGGACACAAACGGCTCCTGCTGCTCCGAAAGCGACTTGCATGAAGAGGCTCACTCGGGTGCAACCGGCAACGGGCTGAAAAAGCAAAGAACTCGGCTTGTCTATACAATCAGCATGATCTTTCTCTTGTTAGACATAAGAAAGAAGTGCGAGCCGAAGAGATTAAGAACTTCGCTCTGAACCCTGATAGTGAACTGACCTCGGGTCCGGTGAAGAAGCATTCGGTGAGGTAGAGCAGGATCATGAACAGTATGATGTAGAAGATGGGCACCTGATATTAGGTAAATCACTGATGAGAAATCTAGAACATCTCGATTGCATTCACAGCTGCTATGCATAGTGAGGAAGTAGGCAAATCCGAGAGAACAAGACTCAATCATTGTTTCAAGCATGCAACTTACCGGGCAGAGGAGTGTGTTGTGAAAGTAAGCGGCAAACGTGGCTGCAAGGCTCGCCATCAACAGCAAGTAGGACATTGCGGCTGTGGCTCTTCTGATGGACTGGAATGTCTTCTCGTGTACTATATTGTGAATGGCCAAATGCATGCTTCACAGAGAAATAATATCCTGCTCTTATGTCTGCTCTATTGCTTTGAATTGTTCTTGGTTATTGGTGGTGTTCAACACAAGTCCTTCGAAATAGCGAGCTCACTTGCATCTCCTCTCCTTCCCGGCACAGCACCATGATCAGCAGTGTTACAGAGTAGATCGCGGTCAGACTGCTCGGAATGACATGCGCCCAGCCCAGTCCGAGGCTGCAGAGTAATTATGCCATTCAACCTTTGTTGTCCGCATTTCGATGGAAAGAGCAAAGGTAAATACGAGATATTCAGTCTGACATACCTGTACAGCCGTCCGGTCAGTCCACATATGGTTAGGCCGAGCAGCGAGAGAGGAGCGGAGAGGGCGAATACAGTGCGAGAGTGGGAAGCAATCTGAAGGATATCGTCGTACAACCGACCAAAGCCTACCAACAAGTGATTAGATAGAAAATGAGCACCACTCACCACTCCACTCTTCGCGGTCACAGCAGCAGTCCAAACGCACACGGCGACGAGTCCGAGCAGCAGCGGGGCGCCAACCTGCAATTCATTCAAATGAGTTCCTCGAATATGAATGAAATGTCAAATCGCGATTGTTAAAATCCCTTTTGAATGCTCGACAATACATTTTCGAATGTATTTTGATAAATGTGTCAATAAGAGAACTCACGATCCACGTCAGATGCATTGCTGCTGCAGTCAGCACTGAGGAGAAGGCGAGGATCGAGAGAGCCGTGATCGGCCCCGGCTGCCAGTCCATCTTGACTTGAGATGAAGAAGCTTAGTTCGGCTAGAGCAAGGTTAGAGAATTAGAGTTACTGCGATTGTGACTAACAACGGCTGTTCGAAATTGGCTTCGAAAGGCAAAAACATTCTTCTGTAGCGTCCATTCATTCATTGGGCAAATTGAAAACAGACACTCCTTTCTGTCTTTTCTCCGCGCGTCGAAACAGCCCCCCCCCCCTGGTCAAGCTGGACTGGCTATCGACAAATGGGATAATAACATCGAAGTTATAACATAATTCTACACAAAAGATAAGATAAGATAAGAAAAGCGTTGAATCCAGAGTAATGCATCGCGCATTCAAAGCAACAGTTGCGATCCTATTGGCGCCCCTCCGCTCCTCCTGCCCTTCCTTGTCGTACTACGCACTCAAGGTCACGATGGACTGGAATCCTGGGCCTCTCAAGGCTCTCTCCCTGCTCGCCAGCTGCTCCTTGATCACTGCAGCCGCAATGCATCTCACGTGGATGGTAAGTGGCTTCAATTTTACAAAATTTTGCAAACAAAAGAGAACACGATGCACGGTGTACGGTGCAGTCGTCATTGATGACTATGAATCAAATTGAGACAAGTAACCTCTACCTACACGTGTGCAGTAAACATGCCCTAGAACAATGCGTAGGTGTCGCAGTACCCATCCTTACCGGTGTACCCCTAAAAGCGTTCTCGTCTCGAGACGTCCGAAAAATCGTCTTGATTGTGATCGCTGCTTCACCTCTATCTACCCAGATCGGCGCCCCATTGATGGTCGTGCTTGCCGCTGTCTGTATCTGGAGCGTAGACTGTGTGGAAAAGAGCAAAGTGGTGAGTGAAAGTAACTTGCAAATGGATTCTAATCTTATTGTCCAGGTCTATTTCAGTTCGATTTTCAGATCCAGCATCACCCTCGCACAGTCTTCGCCATTTTTGCGCCTCTATCGATGCTCGGCCTCACGCTAGCCGGTCTGAGCGGGTTCTTCTACAAGCGGTATGTTTGTAGTGACGGGGATATGTCAGGCAACGACTGATCCCCAATGCATTCGTTTTCACTTTTCATCCGGTACTGACTACTGTCGAGATCACTTTTCTACAGCCTCGGCCTGGGCTGGGCGCACATCATTCCGAGATGTCTCATGCTGATTTACTCATTGCCGATTATGATAATCGTTCTGAGAAGGGAAGACGAAGCGATGAAAGTGCGTTCTATTGTGTCTATTTTATTCTCTTTCTATTATGGTGATATGCTTCATGAACACCGATTCGGTACTAAACTGACAAAATGAAACGTTCCAGACGATCAGAATAGCAACTGCTGCATTCTCCTACTTGCTGCTCTTCGCGAGTCTCGCAGCTTCGTTTGCTACCTACTTCTACAACGTTCTGCTCTCTCCGGTGCGTTAAAAAATGGTTAGGACGATCATTCCATTCTGGATTGAACAAAGTTCATGAAAGAACCGGAGACTTGCAATTGTGAAAAAGTTCAGGTTCCCCTGCTCTACATTGCACTCTCCTTGTTCCTTCTCTACAGCATCGAATGCGTTTCTGCAAAGGTTTCATACACGAACACTTTTCTCCTAGTCTGCATTCACACTGCGAAATTGCATTAATTATTCGCCACTATTCAAGCCCGCTAACGGTCGCTTCCGAGTCAGCCTCTTTCTGCAACTCGCGTTCGGAGCCGCAGGAGGAGTCTGCGTCTATGGTGAGACATGCTACTAGACTTTCAAAGGGAAGCAAGGAACTAGTTCCCTAATAGTCAAATGAACAGCTCGTCGCACCAGAGGGAACGCAAAATGAGAAGAGTGAGAGGTGATTTGACTATTAGGTAACAATTTCGCTCGCCACTGTGTCAAGAAGGAATGTGGTTGAGATGACGACGATGATAGACCTCAAATCTCCATTTCTAGCATTGTTCGAAATACAGGTAATCGTCTCTTTACTTCACACACTCTCTCGTCTCTCTGAACGGTGAGAGAGTGTGTGAAATGAAGAGACCATTACCCTTACTTCAAACTTTAATTTCTAGCCGACCTACCGGGAGGGTTCACCTTCCTCTGTGCGCTCGTCGTCGTGCCGAGTGCAGTTGCTACGCAGGCATACATCATCTGGTTCTACAAAGTGGTAATCACCCTTTTCAGTGTCAACAGTACCCTCCAAAAGTTTGGCCAAAAATCCAAAATGGAGATAGAGAATTTTGTACTGAACGTCCAAAAATCTGCAACTTATCAAAGTTTCTTTAGATCAAAAACCTCTCTCATCGTTGAGAGGTGACACTCACCTTGAACTCCGAATTCTAGCTGAGCTGTGCTGAGCTGTCCGTCCAAAATAATCTCAACTTATCAAAGCTCCTTCAGATCAAACTTCATCGTCGCAAGTTCTTCGCTCTCTCAGCGCCGTTGACTATGATCAGCGTGCTCGCGTCTGGTCTTGCCTACACGCGGGGAGTGGCTCACGCTATTCCGTGCTTAATCGTGGCGTATTACTCGTTCACAGTCATGCTCATTGCGCTGTTTCCGTACCCTGATGGCGGCATGAAGGTTAGTCTTCCTGGAATTCGTTAGACCTCTTTTTCAATTCAACTCAATTATTTATCCACCATGGTAAGGGGAAAGAGTTTCGCGTAGATCTTCGTAAGAGTTTGGTGAAGGCCGGTCGTCTTGGCGAATCGGAAGCATTCTTCCTGATCTTCCTCTGAATAGCACTGTCTGATCAGTCCGTCACTTATGATCTCCTAAAATTAGAACTCCAGACAGCCAATCTCGTTACGTCCGCTGTATGCTATGGTGTGCTCATTGGAAGCGTTTCAGCGCTCTTTGTCACGGACTTCATGCATCCAGCCTATTTTCCGTTTAGTGCTATCTACTTCGAGCGAAATAATATTTTATACTTTCCAGACAGCCGTACTGTCAACATTTTTCTGCACGTTTACTCTGCTGTTCACCGAATGCTACGCGAGCCGGGTAGATTCATTTTCTAAACACTTTAAAATATTATTACTGTTGTTTCGGCAGGCCTTCATGAGCATGATGTTCCCGTTGATAGTCACGTTTCTTTCCTGAATGAGTTTCACGATGATCTCTTTTCCAGTCCTCCGGATTCCTGCGCGTTCTCTGTGCTGCTCTTCTCATCCTCTCAGCATGTGCGGGAGTGTTCATCTCCCTTGAACTACCCGAGCCGGCACTCAAGTGCGGAGTAGCTGTTTTGCTGGTTACGGGCGTGATCGCGTTGACACTCGCAGGATTGCATGTTGATGTGAGTAAAGGGGATGGGATTCTTCGTAGGCATTGTGCAGAAAATGATGATGGTTTGGCACTTTTCTTAGCTTGAAATGGAGTAAAAGTGATGAAATGGAACGTCAGGACTTGGAAGAAAACCGAGCAACGCCAGAGATTACACGGCCCAAGCTGAAATTCGCTGCAATGATCAGCACACTCATTTTGATGGTTGGTGCCCCTACACGTACCCAAATATGAATTTGCATTGCAGGCTGTTCTCATCACAGTTTTCCACTTTCTCAAAGAAACGTATCCTATCTCCGTTCCTTTCATACTTGCCACTCTCGCCGGACTCTACCTCATCGCAATCTACATCCTTCACGCATTCCGGGCGAAGCTTGTGAGATTTGACCGTTTTGACAGCTAGTGAAAGGCTTTTTCTTCAGAACAACGGAATAATTTCATTCCTTCTGCTCATCCTGTGCGTCTACCTATTCTGCTTGTCAATGTACCTACGAAATGCTGGACACCACGGATGGTGGACGCTGCTTTTGGCTACAATCGTCCTACTTGCGTTTTTGAGCCACTTTTGCAGCTTTTTCACACGTGTAAGTTTAATTATTTTTACTAATCATTTCGATAGTCGATAGTCGATAGTCCTTGCATTCATATGAGTCAGTTCGCGAGAGAGTCGATCAAGGGTTGGCACAGCTCAAAAAGGGTGCTGATGAAGATGTGCTTTTCCATTTTTCATTTTGGGACTCTCTCCCCTCTCTCGCGATCGGACTCATATAACTTTAAAAATGCAATTTCAGGTCACGTATTTCGAGCAAGCGCTCGAAAAGAAGCGACCAGCGCAGCTGCGCCATCAACCTGCGGCCCCTGCAGCTGCCGCAGCACAAGTCCGCTATGTTGCAGCAGCAGCTCAGGTTGTGCTGCAGGAGTTGGATGATAGCGATTATGGATCTGATGATGAGCAGAATGCATGATGAGCTACAAGCTTGTTGATTCCTCTACAAATTTCGTTCACTCTCCTCGATTGTGATAAAAACATTCTGGCCGAATTGAATTCTTCATTTTAATCTTCCGAACAGCCGAAGCAAATCATTCTGCGCAAACTTCTTCGGTTTGGATACTCCAGCTGAGCGAACTTGAATGTTTTCGTTGTTCGCTCAGCGAACGTTTAATGGAAACTGAACAGGATGAGTTTCGATGAATCTCGAAAAGGTGTACATTGCAACAGCACGAACGGAATACGGTACGTAATGGTAGCGAATCTTTAGTTAAATCAACAAACCTTGCTCGCATACGACTCAGTCACAAACAGAACGATCACACAGGCTACTGTGGATGTCAGGGCGGGCTGAAATATCATACTTATTTATTTACGAATAATGAGGAACAACTCACCGGGAAGCATGTCGGAGCTTTGCCAGCAGTTATGAACATTGCGTAAACTCCAACAATGAGCATTATGTAACAGACAATGGACGTGATGCGATTTGCAATCTGCAGTAGAGTATTTTTGAATTGCATCTAGAAATTTTGGCACTTCTGTACTTTTGGCCCAGCCATTCTCAATGGATAATTCTCTCTCTACCCTTCTCATTCCCCGCCTCATTTCTCAAGCAGGGCGGTCGTAGATAGGGATACTCTGGGCCAAAAAGTACAGAAGTTTCGAAATTTTAGCGTCACCTTCATCTTGCCATCCTCGAACGGATACAGCACAATGAACATCACATTCATAGAGTAAATCGCTAAAATCAAGGGCAGAATACAATTTGCAAGCCCATCTTCGTAGGCCAATCCAATAGCGATTACACTGCCGATTGTAAGAGGTGCATGAAAAGCGAAGTATGTACGAGGATGTTCTCTGATCTGAAGGCGATCTTGTAGTTACGTAATTTCGAAACTTACTTCGAACTGGAAATTTTTTCCTTCATCTAAGGTTGAGTCTGGTACGCAACGACAAAACTTGCGAATTTCGGATGCATTCTGCGTGTAACTTACAGATTCGTGGCAGTAACTAATGATGACGGTTGTCATCAGAGCATTCAGTACAACAATGAGAGCACACGCGAAGATGTATTCGCCGGGTAGCTTATAGTGCACGCAGACGGCTCCGGCGATTCCGAATGCAAGTTGCATGAAAAGGCTCACTCTTGTACAACCTCCAATGGGCTGAAATGTTGTAAAAGTTGAATTGATTTTAATACTGAACCAAGAATCCGACCTCTGGTTCGGCAAAGGCAAAAAAGCATTCTGTGGTGTAGAGTAGGATCATGGTAAACACTATGTAGAGTATGGGCACCTGGTGATAAATTTCTGATTAGCAATCTAAATAATCTCGAAATAAACAATATCGATTTTTCTCACCGGACACATGAAAGCCCTGTGTAAGTATGCGACGAAAAAGGCGACGAGGCTTGCAGTCAAGAGAATGTAGGAGACTGCGGCAGTTGCTGTTCTGATTGTCTGAAATGTCTTCTCTTTCAGAATGATCACGTAATCAAGTGCTCTATTCTGTGTAATGCATTATTTTCGGCCAAAGCGATGTTTTACTCAAGACCTTAAAAATCGGTACTTTTGGAGTTCCCCGGAAGAATGGTTGTGCTTCACAACAGATACTTCGCAGGGGACCTCCACAAGTTCCCAAAATTCGAGCGTACCTTCATCTCATCACCTTCTCGGCACAGAACGATGATCAGCAATGCCACGGCGTAGATCACCAATAGACTACCGGGAATGGCGTGGGCCCAACCCAGGCCGAGACTGAACAAAATCAATGTGATTCAATACTCATGTAGCTCAAATTCATGATAGAAATTCATGCTCATGACAGTGCCTAGCTGTAAAATGATTGTGTGATTCAACACTCTTGTATTCCTCATGTTCGAGTAAGTGAAGGATATGAGTCGATATATCAAGTATTGGGCCAGACACACCTGTACAGCCGCCCGGTCAGTCCACACAGAGTTAGGCCAAGCAGCGAGAGAGGAGCGGAGAGGGCAAAGACAACACGGGGATGATGAGAGATCTGAAGGACGTGTGAAGCTGACTGAATGCACTGCACTGGCTGATCAAGATTGACCTGTTGAAGCCTCAGACTAAAGGTACAAGACTTGTACTACAAGTAACGGTGCTGGGCCACGCAAGGGCGGGCTGTGCCACCGCCAAGTCAATTCAGCGTTCAGCCTGTCCTGAGTAATCTGCGACCTATGGCTATACTGTTGTGAGCACGTGGTGGGGAATTTCTTTACTGTGATTACTGAGGACAGTCTCCGGGTTTTGCCTGCTTGCAATCAATCAGCGACTATCACTCACCGCTTTGCTCCTCTCGACGACTTCTCATTCAAGGTGTTTGAATGTAGAGCAAAAGTATCTACGACTGGCGTCGGCTTTTTGGCGCTTACATGTTTAATAAATACAAAAAAATGCAAAAAAAAGACAGTCTCCACTCACCACTTTGCTCCTCTCGACGATCACCACACTCCAGATGCACACCGCGAGCAGAACCGGCATCAATGGAGCACCCACCTGTAGTGAAAATATTCGATTCGCTTTGGGCATTAACCTTGCTCATGGCGTCTCTTTCTCATTCAACCACATCAATCAATCAATCAATTTACCATATCAGTGCATTCGTCTAAGAATCACACCCATGGCGGTACAACAAAATGTGCCACTGTGAGATAACTGTAGATTATGGTAGGCGTAGGTACCTCTCATCGATTTCTATTGTTGTTATGTGTCAGTCATCCTTATTTGCATAATTGCATGACCTGTAAGTTTGCCTATATTTTCATGTTTATCCCTGCAGCTTTGCGGAGAGTCATCCAATCTTCATGAAAATTTGGCTCTAGGCCTTATTTGACATGCCAAACACGCTCACGATATTTGCTCATGCCAGTTTTGACTTTTATTTTTTTCATGCAACTTTGACCTCAATTTTCTCGTAAACTAAGCCGAACACCTCGCTAAATTTTTGATATGTTGTGAGTCTTGGCAAGTTCTATCGATCAAAACAAAGATGGCCGAATTTCGTTGTCAAACTGAGAAGTTACGGCTGAAAAACTGAAACGTGAATTACGAGATAAACGGGTTATTCTACGTTGTTCTTCCCTCCTGCGCGGCGTAGAATGAAAGGAATGAGAGGGAGGAGTGAGAGAGACGCGGCCAAGAATGAGAGAGAGTGATTTCATTTCTCATTTTACGCCGCGCAGGCGAGATGAGCAGTGCGGAATAAAGCGTTTCTCTCGTAATTCACGTTTCAGTTTTTCAGACGTAACTTCTCAGTTTGACAACGAAATTCGGCCATCTTTGTTTTGATCGATAGAGCTTGCCAAGACTCACAACATATCAAAAATTTAGCGAGGTGTTCGGCTTAGTTGCATGAAAAAATAAAAGTCAAAACTGGCATGAGCAAATATCGTGAGCGTGTTTGGCATGTCAAATAAGGCCTAGAGCCAAATTTTCATGAAGATTGGATGACTCTCCGCAGAGTTGCATGGATAACCATGAAAAAATAGGCAAACTTAGAGGTCATGCAATTATGCAAATAAGGATGACTGACACATAACAACAATAGAAATCGATGAAAATAAAAACGAATTAAACTCACGATCCACGTCAGATGCATCGCTGCTGCAGTCAGCACTGAGGAAAAGGCGAGGGCGGAGAGAGCCGTGAGAGGCCCCGGCTGCCAGTCCATCCTGTACCTTAGATGAAGTAGCTTATTTAGAGCAAAGGTCAGACAAGTAGGACTAATACGATTAAAGATCGAGGGTTTCTGGGTGAGCGTGTACTCCACGAATGGCGGAATGAAAGTCTTGTTCTAATCTCTTTCAACTAGCGTCCATTCGATGAATCGGGTAATTTGAAGACATCCAATCCTTTCTGTCTCTTCATCGCTCGTTCAAACAGCCCCCGTGGTCAAGCTGACCTGGCTATCGACAAATGGGATAATAACATCAAAGTTTCAACATAAGTCTAAAACAAATGAAAAGATAAGATAAGATAAGATATGCAGCGCATGGAATTCAAAAATATTTTTGCAGTTCCCTGAAGGAATCAATTCCCATTCTCATTCACTTAGCCGCTCGCGTCGTCTTACTAGTAAACCTCCTGCTTCGTACGTACGACAATACTGAGTAGAGAACCTGAAGGAAGGGGGAAGGGTGCGCGGTGTGGGATGGAATGAGAGGGAGGGGAGTGAGAAAAGAGTGAACCCTTGCGCAAGGGTTCCAAACCCTTGCGGAAGGGGTGGACTAATATGAGCTGTTTCAACCGTTTGACTTCGGAATTTCTCAGTTTTATGCTTTCTATTGTGATAATAGCAAATCAATGATCTGCCTGACCACTTTGGCACAGTTTTTGACGCACAATACGTCTTGCAACAGCGCGTGATCATTATTTTAGAGCTCTGAAGCATGTCTTTGGGTTTTGCTCAAAGCCCACGACCTCCCAACAACCACTAGGCGTCTTTCTTAGGCAGAATTCCTAGTCTTTCCTAGATAAATAGGCTTGGAAAGAAGGGAGGAACACGTCACTCAAATAAGGCCTTGGTCAGTCGAAACTATGCAAAAGTGGTCAGACATACTTCTGATTGCTAATTATGCTAATAGGAAGCACTAAGACAGAGAAATTGCCATGTCTAATGGTCGAAAACGGTCTATTGCTATCCCACCCCTTGCGCAAGGATTCGAAACCCTTGCGCAAGGGTTCACTCTTTTCTCCCTCCCCTTCCCTCCCTCTCATTCCTTGCTGTGAGAGAGCGGCAGGGCCTTCCCTCTCCCCTTCCTTCAGCCACTCTAATACTGAGTATTCAAGGTCACGATGGACTGGAATCCGGGGCCTCTCAAGGCTCTTTCCCTGCTTGCCTGCTGCTCCTGGATCACTGCAACAGCAATGCACCTCACGTGGATGGTAAGAATCAATCCCACCCAAGATACGCGGTCGCGCTTCAGTCATGTTTTCACCATTTCTGCATAATAGATGAGCCTGATTTGTATTCGAAACAGTGAACTGTTGTTTCCTGATTATTTGTTGCTTTGTCACTTCACAAAAGGGAAGTATCTCCAGATCGGCGCCCCACTGATGGTCGTGCTTGGCGCTGTGTGCATCTGGAGTGTGGACTGCGTCGAGAAGAGCAGAGTGGTGAGTGAAAGTAACTCGCAAATGGATTCTAATCTTATTGTTCAGGTCTATTTGAGCTCGATTTTCAGATCAAGCATCACCCTCGCTCTGTTTTCGCCATTTCTGCGCCACTATCGATGCTCGGCCTCACGCTGACCGGCCTGAGCGGATTCTTCTACAAGAGGTATATCTGTAGTGTCAGGAATATGTCAGGCAACGACTAGTGCCCAATACACTCGTTTCTCACTTGGAATTCGGTTTTGATTACTGTCGAAACTACAAAACTTTTCCACAGCCTCGGCCTGGGTTGGGCTCACGTCATTCCCAGCGTTCTCATGCTGGTCTACTCGCTGCCGACTGTAATCGTCGTACTGAGGAGAGAAGATGAAACAATGAAAGTGAGTTCACTCACAACTTGTTTGTCAATAAGTGCAACAGTTTGGGATGAAATGGAATGAAACGTTCCAGACCATCAGAACAGCAACTGCTGTATTCTCCTACTTGCTGCTCTTCACGAGTCTCGCAGCTTCCTTTGTCGCCTACTCCTACAACGTTCTGCTCTCTCCGGTGAGCTTAAAATATCGAGTGAAGCATCTGCATGCTATCTAAACGAAAGAAACTTCATGAAAAACATGGAAACTTGCAATGAAAAATCAGGTGCCCCTGCTCTACATCGCACTCTCTCTGCTCCTTCTCTACGTCATCGAGTGTGATTCAGCAAAGGTATGTTTTAATGTGTTGATGTTCAAGGGTATGTTGATGTTTGTTGATGTTTAGCACTGTATCACATTGAAACTCATTCCTCAAATATATTCCAGCCCGTCAACGGTCGCTTCCGAGTCAGCCTCTTTCTGCAGCTCGCATTCGGAGCTGCAGGAGCATTCTGCGTCTATGGTGAGACATGTCTTTCTTTCGCCACTCTGAGCTTGAAGAAAAAGCCAGGTTCCAGGAGGAAGAAATAGATAGGCTACTAGTGAGAGAATAGAGGGGGAGGCTTCCATTTGGTCGTAACGTGGAGAGAATGTGAAGAGACATTCACCCTTGAATCCTGATTTCCAGCCGACTTGCCGGGAGGATTCACCTTCCTCTGTGCACTCATCGTTGTGCCGAGTGCAGTAGCTACGCAGGCATTCATCATCTGGTTCTACGAAGTGGTAATCACCCTTTTCCGTGTCAACAGTTCCCTCCAAAAGTTTGGCCCCAAAACTCAAAATGGAGATAGAGAATTTTGTACTGAACGTCCAAAAACCTGTATAACCAAATCCTGCAAACTTATCACAGCTTCCTTAAGATCAAACTTCATCGTCGCAAGTTCTTCGCTCTCACAGCGCCGTTGACTTTGATCAGCGTGCTCGCGACTGGTCTTGCCTACATGCGGGGAGTGGCCCACGCGATTCCCTGCTTGATCGTGGCGTATTACTCGATTACAGTCATGCTCATCGCGCTGTTTCCGTACCCGGATGGCGGCTTGAGGGTGAGAATTCCTCGAATTTTTCAGACCTCTCTATCAATTAAATTATTTATCTAAGGAGAGGAAAGAGTTTCGCGTAGATCATCGTAAGAGTGTGGCGGAGGTCCGTTGTCTTGTGGAGAATCGGAATCGTTTTTTCTTATTTCTCCTCTGAATCGCTGTTTATAATCATTTCGTCACTTACAGTCGCCTAAAATAAGCATTCCAGACAGCCAACCTCATAACGTCCGCTGTCTGCTATTTAGTGCTCACTACAAGCGTTTCAGCACTATTCATTACACACTTCCTGTGTCCAACCTACTTTCCGGTAAGTGTTCGAGGCTGTATCGAATCATATTCATCACATTTCAGATCGCAACGCTATCCACCTTTTTCAGCACGATCACACTGCTGTTCACCGAGTGCTACGCGAGCCGGGTAATTCGTTTTCTAAGCACTTTAAATGGTGGTGCTATTGTTCAGCTGGCTTCCGTCTTCATGGTTGTGTTTATTTACAAGGATCCAAAAATTTCATAAACGATGGATGTCATATTTTCAGTCCTCCGGATTCCTGCGCGTTCTCTGTGCTGCTCTTCTCATCCTCGCAGCTTGTGCCGGAGTCTTCATATCTCTCGAACTGCCCGAGTCTTCTCTCAAGTGCGGACTGGCTTTATTGCTGGTTACTGGCGTGATCTCATTGACACTCGCAGGATTGCATGTTGATGTGAGTGCAGGGGATAGGATCGCGATCTTCGCAGGCATTGTGCAGAAAATGATGATTGTATGGCACTTCTTTTCGCTTGAAGCTGATTAAAAGTAATGAAATAAAACTTCAGGACTTGGAAGAAAACCAAGCAACGCCCAAGATCACACGGCCCAAGCTGAAACTCGCTGCACTGATTGTTGTAATCATGCTAATGGTTGGTCATGCTAATGATCCGTATGATTTGGAATTTCAGGCTGTTCTTATCACTGCTTTCCACTTCGTTCAGTCATCAATTCCTATCGCTGTTCCTTTCATACTTGTCAGTCTGGCCGCACTCTACCTCATCGCGATCTACATCCTTCACGCATTTCGGGCGAAGCTTGTGAGATTTGACTGCTTTTACAGCTAGTAAACGCCTTCTCTTCAGAACAACGGTATAATTTCCTTCCTTCTGCTCATCCTCTGCGTCTACCTGCTCTGCTTGTCGATGTACCTGAGAAATGCCGGGAATCACGGCTGGTGGACGCTGCTCTTGGCTACGATCGTCCTACTTGCATTTTTGAGCCACTTTCTCAGCTTTTTCACATGTGTGAGTTTAATCATTTTACTAAGTAACAAGGTCGGATGAGAGCATTCTGATGATAACCTACTGGATCATTTGCATATTCCGTCTATTACACAACAGTTGTTTTCTCGCCCTCATTAGGTGTCTCATCCAGTAGGCTATCATCCTAATGTTCTCATCCGACCTAGTACCTGTTACTAACCATATCGATAGTCGATAGTCTATGTCCTTGTTCTGAGATGATAACAAAAGTGCATTTTCAGGTCACGTATTACGAGCAAGAGCTCGAAAAGAAGCGCCCAGTGCAGCTGCACCATCAACCTGCAGCTCCTGCAGCTGCTGCTGCACAAATCCGCTATGTTGCAGCTGCAGCTCAGGTTGTGCTGCAGGATTTCGATGACAGCGATTATGGATCTGATGATGGGCAGAATGCATGAAGAGCTACAAGCTTGTTGATTCCTCTTCAAATATCGTTCACTCTTCTCGATTGTGATGAATATTTATCTGACTCATATGAGTTCATCGTTATTTCTCCCCAACAACCGAAGCAAATCATTCTGCGCAGACTTCTTTGGTTTGGTTAGTCCAGCTGCGTGTTCCTGGCTGTTTTCGATGTAGTATTACACGCATCTAACGAACGCGGAAGGCTGAACAAGCGAAATCACTGCACGATCACTCACCTCGATAAATGATGACTCGTCGGACTAATAGGATGGGAGAATATGAAGTATTGTACTACTACTGTTTCTCCAAACCATGCACCACATTTGTCTCCTCTGTTGGAATTACGATTGGATAATGGAGAGAAAACAAATAGATTAACATTAACAAAATTCAATTTGCATGAATAATTTATCGAAGATATCATCCGCTGTGATCAACGATCAATGTCACTCAAAGACCGACGGGTCCAGCACGTTTGCATCACAGCACATTGAGTTGGATTTCCTGCGTTTTTTGCATTATAGATCCAGAAAAAGGAAAGTTAGACATGTTTTGAATGGATATTGCAAGCTAAGCTTACTTCTGAAATACAAGCCAGGTGTGGACTACGTTCACAAACACTTCCACTCTGCCGGCCGGACACTCGCCAATCACAGAATACAGAGAGCAGTACTGAAATAGTGAATTTTGTGAAACAAATCTATTAATGGTGAAATCCTTCTCATATATTTTCGTCTAGATCAGAGAATCTGCTCATTATGCTATGTTTCATAAAAGAATCTTATTTATCAAAACACGCCATATTCTGTAGGCAGTGCATTCATTTTTTTCCCTGGTTATTGATAATAATTTTATTGACACATAATTTAAAATCAACTCATACCTTCGATGGTTCCGCGTGCACCACTTCGTTCTTGCAGCACAGCGTTTTCTTGCCCGAAACGCAGAATCTGAATTTGCATTAGTCACGAATTCGGACTGTACTAAATTTAAACGACCTCAGAGAAGCGCAATGGGCGCGCAATAGACAATGGAATGGGTACTACACTACTCACTCGCCAAAGGAAGCAATGTGCTCGCTCCCAGCGAATCTCGATCGTCCAATCTCAGTTGATCCCGACGGGCATTGGTTCTCTCCGCAGAATGGCATGCTGCCAAACCACTCGCAGCGTTCCTTCAATCAGAGATATCCTGGAGGAATGGTTGAGTTTCACGCATTCCTGACACGAGGTTGATAAATCAGAATTGGGGGGATGGGGTTCCGGAATGGATGGAGGTTACCCACTCTTCCGCAGGAGGACATAATAGATGCGCTCGCATGCCAATGACAGACGACAATTTTCAACGGGACAATATAAGTAATGGAAATTGAGAAAGTAGTTAGAAATATGGAAAACGTATAACAACTTACGTCTATCTCGAAGCCGGAAGCATTAATTAAGACGAAGAGTAGCAGTACGATCACTTAATGCAAGTACATGAATGAGTAAAATACTAAAATAAAACCTCGCTTCATAATCGATTTCCTTCAAAATGAAGTGGAGTGAATTGAAGCGGAATTCGGTTGAATAAATAACAACTGTGTCTTGTTTTTAACATTTCCCGTGCAAATGATTTTCTCACGCTTCAGATCTGCAAACTTTCCAACGAAAATCAAATGATTTCTTTATCGATGTGGAAAATATTCGATGGATGCTTCACTGTGACGTTTTGCGTATGGAACAGATTGAATTACGCTATCAAGATTTGGGGATTATAATGAACTTTGCAGCTAAGGAGTTGGGTGAACTTTGGGTGGTCTTCCGAGGAACAGTTTTCGCAACTGGAAGCATGAAAATTGACACATAGGCAGTAAATCAATGCTCGTCTAACCTTTGGGAGCATAAAGAGCATCACTAGTGATGGAAGAGA
Source organism: Pristionchus japonicus (assembly GCA_900490845.1). NCBI lineage: Eukaryota > Metazoa > Nematoda > Chromadorea > Rhabditida > Neodiplogasteridae > Pristionchus > Pristionchus japonicus. The sequence goes on from LS516682.1 coordinate 67,365, forward strand.
AGCGTTGACGGCGCATGCAAAACTGAAAATGAGGTGATTTCTGTATGTCCAATTCCACTGACGCAATGTCACCCAAAATATGACTCCGTTTTGATGAAATTCACATCTACGAATGAAGTGTTGGACTTCGTCAGATCAATATTGAATACAAATATCCCTCGAATGAATAACGATGCGAAGATGGCGCATTTCCTGCAACACTAAGCTAAACGTATTTGACTGAATTAATTGTCAAAATACAAATGTGGATAAGTTTGAGTCGAACCGACGCATAGCGCTCCTGCTGCCTCGCAATTTCTGCGTGCTCCTGCAGGGACGCGTCTCTTTGCGGAACTGAACCCATCGGACCCGCGCTTGATCGTGCGAATAAGTATGGCATACGAGCCGGCTATGCAGATTTTGTTCTTACTGCTATTGCTCTCCCTTCTGACTCGCTACCAATCGTGAAGAGAATCGAGTCGAATCCATGGTAATGTCTCAGCTTTCGATTAATTCCCTGACAGCAAATTTCTATTGATTCACTCTTGTAAATTAGAGCGAACTTTCGATTGAGGAGTGAAGAATAGTACTGGACTGATTGCTGCGAAAGCAAGAATCCATGCGAGAATACATGAGATGAGTAGGTTTCTGTATCTCCAGATCTGTGACAGACACAGTTTCAGAAGTAATGGAGACGAATTCTCACCGTTTTGTGCTCGAATGGGTACAGTACGGCGAATAATTGGTTGAGACCAACGAGAAGTTGGAACAAAAGAGATGCAATGGGAAAGAAAATGGCCTGTTACATCATTAAAAATGACCCCTTTTTGTCCTGATTCGTGCTTTCTTACTTTGGAACAGTCAACATACGCGGCAAACCTCGAACTCTGGGCAATAAATATTTGCTGGATCGCCAGGAAGAAATTATTAGATATTATGAACCTTGAAAAAGTGATTCCCGTATCCGAACCAAGCCACGTCGTGGATGCTCAACTGCACGAGTGAATACAGGATAGATAGCGCAACTAAAAAAAGATGGTAAACTTCTCTTCAAATACTATAATTTACCAATGTTTGCATGAAAAACTCTGTAAGATCTTTCCACGTGTCCTTCAGCACTGAGTAAGATCCTCAGAAACCTTTACACAGGTCACATTTTTGTTAAAATAAGTGTCTCACCATGCGTTTATCGGCATAAATGCAACAAGAATACAAGAGGAAACAAGCTGAAAACATCCCGAAACGTTCATCTTCAACAATAATGGAACGAAACTCGGCTATTTGATGTTAGAATGTTAGTCATCGTGCATTTGGCTTCTCGAACAATGGTGCGGAAACCCTTCACAGATGAAAAACAAGAACGATTTTTCGAGAAACAGGTGAGATACAAGTGAAAAGCTTATTAGAAATGATGGGTTTCATTGCGGAATTTGAGGAATCTGTTTAGGAAATAAGGTTCACTTCATGATTTCCGGAAAATGTGACCGGAGAAAACATGATAACTTCGTTTTGCTCATTCACGTTAACAATGATTAAAACTTATTCAATCCAGATCGATACAAATGTTTTTTGATGATCCTTCCTCCAACGCTCTCACAGACTTTTGCATCATCCTCTTCTGAAAAGCCAAAAAAGAGCGATAATTGTTCATGTTCTCTTGTTTTCCTGGCTGTGAAGGAAGTGTGCTTCCTCAATTTTTTACCATCTCAGGAACCACTTTGTTGCTCCTCCGCCACAGTTCCCACAGATCTTTCATCTTATCCTCTAAAGTCTCGCAAATCGCCTTAGCTCAATCCTTCTCCAAAACTTTCTCTGCTCTTCCGCTAAGTTTCTCTATTAGAAATCGCGTAGGTCATACGAAGCGAGAGAGAGAGGACTGATTCGAGAGAAGACCCCGATCACTGCTACGAGGAGTCACAGATCAACAGGCGCTCTGAACTAGCAGTTCTCTCGCCTGCTAGACAGAGCGAGAGAGCATGGCGAATGAAGACAGCTGGGGCGGAGAGAGGGAGGCGCGAGGGCGGGTGGAACCGGAGAGAGCGCAGAGAAGCGGACAACGGCGGAAGAGCGGCGGAATCGGAGCAAGCTGTGTGAGGAGCCAGCGGCGGATTGACAAATGACCCTGGAGATCGAAACTCAAATCGAGAGGAGAAGAGAAGCCGTGCCAAAGTGCAGAATCCATCTCGTTCTAGATCCTTCTCTGACTCTCTTCAACTCCCGTGCTCTCTCTCCCCAGGCAGCGAGAGAGTGTGGGAAATGGAGAGAGTCTACCGTATCCAAGCACTTCGAGACTCTAAGCTACCGTATCCCTACCATACCTCTCAACAATCCACACGATCTGGCGGGAGCCATTTATTTGCCTTACATAAGTAGAAAACGACGTATTGCTTACAATAAGTGAGACGAAGAATGAGACAGATTTACATTACAGGGAGAGTGAGGTGAAGAGAGTATGAGGCCCTTGAGAATGGGTGGATTGATAGATGGAAGGATGGTGGTACGGTACATGGGGGCCTAGCTACGGTACTGGATGGTTGATGTACAGTAGGCGGAGTACGGTAGGCGCTTAGGCCTCCTTGGCGAGCAGCTTCTTGGCCAGCTCCTGCAATGATTGATTGATGTTACCGTAATACAGCACTACCGTATCCCGATTTCCCGGCTCTACCGTACCCCGATTTCCCGGCTCTACCGTACCTGGAACTTCTCGTTCTTGAAGACGGACGCGGTGATGGGGAACTGCTTCTCGATGTCGGACTTGGCTTCGGGCGAGAGGGCCTTGTACTTCTCCACTCCGGCCACGACCTGACAATCGATCGATATTACCGTAACCAAACTTTCCCGTCGGGACACAAAGCTACCGTACCTTGGCCTTGAGTGCCTCGAGGGTGGGCTTGTTGCCGGAGACGATCTGGGCCTGGATCTGGCGAGCCTCGCCGATGATCTGGCAAGGTTTAGGTTAGGCTTAGCTTAGGCTTACGCTAAGCTTAGGCTTAGGCTTAGGCTTAAGCTTAAGCTTAAGCTTAAGCTTAGGCTTAAGCCTAAGGCTTACCTCCTCGGCGAACTTCTTGGCTTCGGCGTTCAGGGCGTCCAGCTTCTCCTTGAGCATCGAGTGCAGCTTCTGGGCCTTTTCGAAGAGCGCGGGCGACTTCTCCTTCAGGGCGTTCAGGGCCTTAAGAGTTAAGCGTAAGCTTAAGGTGGCTTAAGATGGCTTAAGGCGGCTTAAGCCTAAGGCTAAGCCTAACCTCGTCCTCGGACTTGTAGTTGGCGTAGTTGGCGGCGACTTCCTTGAGGATCTTCTTGTCCTCTTCGGTGAGGCCGGTGAGGAACTCCTTGGCCTGCGCCGGGATCAGGTCTGCAAGGATAAGGTTAAGGGTGAGGTTAAGAGGCTTAAGGTTAAGGCAAAGACGCTTAAGCTGACCCTTGTACTCGGCGGGGACATCGTCGATGCTGTTGAAGGGAGCGGCGAGGGCGCAGACGGCCACTAGGGCGAGAACAGCCACCGAACGGATCATTTTACCTGGAGATGGATGAGGGTTAGGGTACGGTAGGAGTTCGGCAGGGCAGACAAGCAATTCGATATGAGCCTAGAGGCAAGAGAGGCAAGGTTCTAGAAGGCTCTGGAGCCAGCAGTGGACTGATGAAGAACCCCCGAGGATCGTCGCTTTTATACCCCCCTCAGGATTGGGCGGGGCATGGAGATGCATGCAAAGTGAGGAGATCGCAGGGAAGCTAGCTGATTCAGAGACAGGGCACAGCGAGAGATTCCGAGAAGAAGAGAGGCTAGAGATCGCGTGAAAGTGAGAGACGGTCGAGGGGCGGAGCGAGGAGGGGGCGGGGAGAGCCGGAGGGCGAGAGGGCGGGCGGAGGCGGGTAGAGCGCAGAGAGCAGGGAAGAGGAGGAGGAGCAGGAAAATTGGAATGGACCGCTGCAGCCGCTCCTCTCATGCGAGGAGAAGAGGCGAGATAGCATGGGAAAGTAAGAGACGGGGCTCGAAATGGTATAAATTTGATTGAATTTGAGTGAATTGAATCTGATACATCAGCAAGGGCTTGATTTGGTATGTATCAGCTGAATTACTCTAACTCTCTCCATTTCGACCGGTCTCTCGTCTTCCTATCCTGAGATGAAGCAGCTCCATTAATCTTCTCGATGGAAAGACCTAAGATGCATTCGACCGAAGACTCATTTCGCATTCCATTTCTCTCTCCCTTCCTCGGGTCAGAGGTCGCCGCGGCGAAATGAATAATTCAGGCGCATTTCCCGATGAGTTTCGGGAATTTCTTGCATTTTCGAGCAGACTGAACTTCAGTTTCTCATTTTGCACGCTCCTTTCTGCATGGGTCAACGGTCATGCAATTTCGAAATGGGTTTCCAGAATTTCGAGCATTTTGCAGAGAGGAACCAACAAGTAAGTAATCAAACATAGTGGGTGTATTCCCCATTATTCGCCATTCTTAATATCCTTCCGTGATTCATACTATGATGCATAGGGATTACGCAATCTCACCCAATATCATTTGAGAGATATGAGAGTTATGTTATGTCTACCTGAAGGACAACGGTCGAGAAATGGAATTTTATGGATGGGTTTTGGAAATTTGGATTTGCAAGAGTGGTCGCAGTAAGTAATCAATCATAATGGATCCGACAACCGGTTTTCAGAACTTCCGCAATTTGCAGCGGCTCTTGGGGAGGACCTATCACGTTGTGCCCCGAGGCTGTTTATGCCTGAGCACCCAGACTCCTCAACTGACGGATGTATTATTGACGAAAAGAAGGGCCACGCGAGTGTTCAGTTCGGGCGTAATTTTGAGAGGGGTTCCCCGAAAACAATGAATCACCTCTAAAATCTCAAATCTCAACTCTTCACTGGAAAATATCGCCCAGAAGTGAGCCAAAGTCGTAAATCCGCTTTTTATGCCCACTCTCCATTTACCCCTTGACGTCTTTCCCTCTGGCTCAGCTAGTCATTAATCAACGAGCCCGAGGAATGCGGGGCTCTCCCAATATCACACACCCTATCACCACTCTGATTGCAAACTGATCACAACTTGGCCCGAAATGTGTCCATTCTGTGTTGTTTTACTGCTGCACAACTGTTCAAGTCAAGCTACAAACCACGTAGATCAAACAGTATCCGATCCTCTTTGACCCATGTGGTTCTGGGATGTTTTCATCCCTCTCTCTTTCTCTAACGACTCGCAGTTAGAACCAGATGCGGACCATATGCGAGAGATTTCCGAGCAGAGAACAACAAGAGTGAACGATGATCTTTGATCTTTGTTGGTCTTTGATCTCTACACTTTCATCCGAATAGTGTTAGCAGAGTCGATGCAACTGAACACTGATTAGCTCCTCTTGGGCCCCGAACTGGGAATAAGGGTGCAGATAGGAGCTAATTTGACTTCCATTCAGGGAATCAAATTTCAATTTTTGATCTTTGATCTCTCCTACTTCTCTCGATGAAGCGATCTGTGTCCCTTGGTTGATCTAAACAGAGCGTTGATGTTATTGCCAGTGTGATTTACAGTGGGAAAGCTGGAGGGAGAGGTCTCTTCGATTCTCATCCTCTGTTGCATTCAGGTGGAGGAAATAGTGTGTTAGTTTGTGAACGTTTAGCTTGGCTGTCAGAGAAGCTAGAGAGCATGCGGTTTTGAGAGAGTCGTGAATCTATTCTCGGTTATGTTTAGAAAAGAGAAGCTGCACAACAGCAGAGAACGACCGAAGGCCAAATGACGAATAGGAAGGAGGAGGAGAGGTCAAAGATCAACGGCGATGGGGTTCTTAGAAATATTTGTTATCCTTGTTATCTTCTTCCAGTCTAGTTCAATCACATCATACCGCTATCTTACGTCTCTTGCTCTTTTCTGCAGAATCTCTGGCAGTTTCTCTTATTGATAGGTCATTTATCCTGGGATTCCCGTGAATTCTTCGACAACTCCACTTGCCCTAAGCCTTCGTCTCTTGCTTTTCATTGATCTCTCGCTGCTTAGAGTTGGCTAGAGACAAAGGGAATCAAGAGAGGAAAAGGAAGTGGAACAACTGTGACGCTTCGAGAGATGTGAGATAAATGATAGCGGATAAAAGTCGAGAGCCTCGGGCACTGGTGTAGCAAGGGCAATTTGCGACGGAGATGAAGCTAATTTCCTTGATCCTGCAAAGTTGATCTTTGATCTCTTTCCGACCACTTGTTTGCTCGAAGTTCTGCAAGATTTCTCCAGTCCCGGGGGATTTGATAGCGTACACAGATAGTCCCAGCAATCTTGCTGGCCAGCAGTCCACTATTGATGTGGATGTCGGAAGGAATCTCTCCTCTCTACACACTATCTCATGGGTTAGAGAATCGAGAGAGCATGCGAAATGGAGAGAGTCAGACGGATCCCCAGTCCACTATTGATGGTCCTTTGGGGAGTTCCAAGATTTAGACAACAGACTTGGAAGGATAACAGAGTCTCTCAATATCGCGTGCTCTCTCGCCTCTCTGACTCGACCGAAATAGAGAAATATTGTTCCCTTATCTGTCTTTCTCTTTGTTGTTCTGAGTCCGACTGGCGGAGTGATTGAGAGCTCTGAGAGCTTAGAGATTGTGATTCATGAAGAGGCTCCGTGGTCGTTTGAACTTCTCAAGTTTCTCAAATTTTGAGCTTAGCCTGGTCTCAAAAGCCGAGAAAGATGAGAAGGGTCCGGAGATCCTTCAAAGATTAGGCAAAAAGAGAGCAAGTGTCAGTACACCTCTCTATCTGTCCCTCAAATGAAGCGTGCGAAGCATACCCGCTGGCGCCCTGGTGACGTCACAGGGGCGAGAGATCGGAAGCAGAGGGGAGAGGCGAGAAGGGAGAGGTCAAGAGTTCAGAGGGAGGAGAGAGGAGAGAGATCGGCCAGAGGGTAGAGAGGCATGCCTCTCCTATTCTGAAATCCACCATTTTC
>LS516682.1:78850-92443 GCA_900490845.1 Pristionchus japonicus
AAAATGGTGGATTTCAGAATAGGAGAGCCCCCTGGCCTCTACCCTCTGGCCGATCTGTCTCCTCTCTCCTCCCTCTGAACTCTTGACCTCTCCCTTCTCGCCTCTCCCCTCTGCTTCCGATCTCTCGCCCCTGTGACGTCACCAGGGCGCCAGCGGGTATGCTTCGCACGCTTCATTTGAGGGACAGATAGAGAGGTGTGTGTCAGTCATGATGAGGAAGTTTCGCTGACAAGAAAAGGAGATCAAGACTATGGGAGATCCGGGATACGGTAGCATTCTTCACAGGATACAGTTTTTACTGTATCCCAATGAGTACGATACTGTACCCAGCAGCTATCTATCAACAGCCACATGTTGTTTTCACACTTCAAAGGTGTCGGACGTTCAAAGGCAGTGCCTCATTTGAATAGCTCTTTCTCCCTTCCTCCTTCTCCACTTCTTCTCAAAGCAGCAACGGTCTTTGTGAGAACTGTCCAAAATGGATGGCACTCTCTCAATTCCCCATGATCTCTCATCTTCCTCTGACCGGCCACTTTCTCTGGACTCTCCTCATTTCCCACGAGCTCTCTCCTCTTCTCCCTTCTTCGTTTCCTCCACCTCTTCTCCTCAAAGAGGTTACGGTACTCTCCGCCGATTGATGGCCCTGTTTACGCCACTTCTACTGTCTTTGTGGGAACTGAGAGCCATGGGTCGGGCTCTCTTCATGTCACCCACTCTCTCGCTCTGTCTAACCGTCGATAGACTCTCCACGCGTCTTTGTGCGAACTGTCAGTAACTAATCACCCGGCGCTCTCTCATTTCCGCCTGATCTCTCATCTTTCTCTGACCTAACCCTTTCACTGGGCACCCTTCGCTTCCTTCTTCCCTCGCCTCGGCTCACAGAATCCGGAGATGAGCCTTTGTTTCGCAGAGAGGAAGAGAGATGGGCAGGGGCAGATGCGGAATTGCTGATTCTGGATGGACACTGGAGAGAGAATCTGGCTGTAATCCAATGAGCTCAGTATGTTCGAATCGGGTAGGGGGTTCGATCGTGGGATAGAGAGTGGATGGGAAGCTGTTCGGATACGAATCCGCACCAATTGGATCTTGGGAAGAAACCGTACAGTCTGTAACGAGAGCAGCAATCGATCTTTGATCTTTTTTATGTAGGCGAAGGGAGCCCGAATGATGCCGCAGTTGATCAGATTGTTGTTGTTGTCACTCCACCTCTCCTCAAGAACACATGTTGGAGTCTTGGAGTCCAATGAGATGAATCGACCACTAATCCGATCCAGATGACCAAAGGTGGCAGGGAAGAGAGAGAGACAGTGATCTCTGATCTTCCCATTGCGATCACTAATTATTCCCGAGATTAGCACTCGAGTCCGCGAAGCAGCAGATGTTCACTCGCTAGTCCAGTGTGCGAATCTCAGCGCGTGAGAAACGGACCTCATCCGCTAATCCAATTACACAATCAGAACGCAGACGACTGGAAACAATATTGAACATACTGGTTTCTCAATCTGTTTTTTTTCAGACGTTCCTCAATTGTTACTAAGACTGCATCTCACTGATCTCACGGCAGCCATCTGTTCAATTGAAATAATTTGTTTCGAGATACCCAGTGTTGCGATATCTCAGACTACAACCTCCAATCTCCTCCCGCTCCAAAGTTCTCCCATAGTCCACACTCTTCGCGATCAATAGTTTCGACCGGATATTTGGAGCCTAGTTCTCGAACAGTAATTTGGAACTGGTGCGGTGAGTTTCAGAAGTTCTTCAACTGTTTCTAGGATTGGGTCGCAGTGGTTTGACTGCATCCTTCTATTCTGTTGAAACAACTATTTGTCTGTACTGGTTCGCGGTATCTCAGACTACAACTTCCAATCGCTCCTCATCGAATCCAAAGTTCCCTCGTCCTCCACACGCTTTCTCGTGTGTGTTGTTCAACAGTTGCCATCTACCTTCTCTGCACTCTCTCAATTCAGCACACTCTCTCGCTCTGTAGTCTTGCAGTGACTCAATCGCCCCCAGGTACTTCCCGATTCCGTTGATCACAACAGGAGATGTCTCGGACATTCTGACTTTCTGAGTTATTTCGGACCTCTTGTGTGCCTCATAGCTGAGAGGTTTACGACGGGGTCATTTGAGAAGAGGATGAGATTTCTAAAATCGCAGCTTGTATCGCGTTTCAGGGTCTTCTCGATATTTGAGAAGTAAAAGAATAGCCGAGCTTGAGCATTGACTGATCAGGTAGACGAGAATACTGTAGCTTCAGATTGTGAGCTCAAACATGATGCACAGCTCTAGGGAGAGAATACACATGGGGTTTTGAGATTTCGTGCTCATGAACCATTCTACAACAATATAGTTGTTCTTTGCCTTTCTGCAAACTCTTCTCTCCGAAATCTGTAGAGTAGTAACAGATAAAAGCGGTCCTGAGCTGTTTCGGGTCCTCTACTACCTCGTTATTGCACATCTTACGAGGGAGGAGAGATCAGAGGTTTACGACGGCGGTCATTTGAGACTCGGGATGAGGATGAGTTCTAAAATCGTCGAGCTTCGGGGCTCGGGTTTCAGGGTCTTTTCTGACATTTGAGAAGCGAAAGTGAAGATCTGTGCGTGAGGTTTGGCTAGGCGTTTTGAGGAGGTCAAACGTCGAAAAGATTGAAGTTTTGCTGACGACATTCATGACCGAGACCACTGGCGGTCTATCTCACTCCACAGCGTTCTGCCTCGACAGAGGAGGGTGATCGATTTGCATGAATCGAACTGCAAGGACGAGGGAGAGGAGGGATCGCTCTCCCCGCTCATTTTGAATAATTTGCATGGCGGGAAACTGATTCCTTTGTTTTACCCTTCTCTGGAGGGAGCAATGGGGGTCAGAACGCTGTGACTCGTTGAATACAAACCCAGCCGACGCCCTATTCCCATTTCCTGCCTGATTCTGATGATTGATTGATTCATGACCGATCCTTAATTTTTGCCAAACCATTCTGCTGAAAATAAGAGAAGATCCCAAACATGTTGCAGTGCCACTAGGAGATGCAACACATGTGTTCAATCAGAGAGACTAGAGTCTCGGTGATTCTCTAGTCGAGAACCACATGAGGTTCTTATATTCCGGGAAATTTCGAGGAGAAGTTTCAGGAATCAGCCACATGTGCTTTAGCTTTCGAAAGAGTGCACATCTTCACACACCACTTCTCTCCACATCAGGAATAAATTGCATGGATCCAATAATGATCTAATGAACTCTGCTGCAACTCTTCTAATTCACACGCGCGCACACATAATTGAATTGGGAGTGAGTAGCGAGCTCATCACAGAGTAATGAAATTTCGCTTTCAATTCTACGCACTCCCTCGTCTCTCTGACCGACGAGAGAGTGTGTGAAGTGAGGAGAGTGAGACCAAACTTCATACATGAAATGAAATTTCACTTCATCGTTGTCTCTCTTTCCATTCTACGCACTCCCTCGTCCTCTCTGAATGGTGAGAGAGTGCGAGGAGTGATATAGTGAGACCAAACTCCATCACAAGTAATTAAATTACTGGCTTGGTCTTTGCTCGCTCTCTCCATTCTCGCTCTCTGACCCTCTCCATTCGACATGTTCTCTTCGTTTTTCTGACCTACAAGAGATTACGCCAAGCTGAAACAGAAAAGACGAGCAGTGTGAATGTGTGAGATGAGTAAGATGCTTGGCCTCTGGTCCGAGTAATTGGATGCACAATGGAATGAAGAAGAAGCGATGGGTCAGAAGTCAGAATATGTGTGCTACATAACACAAAATACTGGGAAAAGTGTGTAGGATGCGAATCATAATAATAATGGATGATTTTTTATTATTATTTATTCGAAACATGAATACTAATTAATTCTTCGAAACATTTCGGAAAGAATGGTGGTTATCTTCCGAAACGCCTTGCTATGAAATGAGCACCTAAATGGATCTGTTTCAGCACTAAATATCAGCGAGTTCACCTTTCGTGAAGTATTTCCAGAAGCAGAATCGGAACGCCCAAAGCCATTAGGCATCCACAAACGATTAATGGGATTTGGAAAGCTCTGAAGTGATAATTGGTCGAGAATCAGCATCGAACTAACCGTATCGGTACGGGAGTAAAGGTGTATTTTGACTTGACAATCGTCTCTTTTCTGGGTCTATTCGTGTAATGTCTCCACCAGAATTCAACAATCTGAAATGGTCTTTGATCTTTCTTAGCAGAAAAACTAAACCTTGCTCTCATCAAACATCCGCAGCACCACTTGATCAAACCACCGATTGAACTTTCTGCCGAGGTGCTTGCCTGAAACATTAGATAAGCTCCTTAAGAATCTCATAAATTATTGTTTTTCGATACCAAAATAGAAGGTCAGCGGCGTCCGCCGTCCGTAGACTTCTTTGCCGATCTCAGTCGAGGGTGGAAACGATGAGAAATCAGCTGTGTTCACTCTGGAATAAGGGAAACTTTTGAGAGACTAAAAGGGCGCAAACCATACATTTGAAGAGAGCATGGAATCCTCACTGGCGCATCGGGACGGTAGGAATATGTTTCCATGTGCGTGATGTATGCGACGAACCGCTTGCTTGAACAAAGCTGAAACTGTATGTTCGAAAAGCAGAGATACAGAAGTCTCACCAAGTCAAATTGATCCTGCATTTTGGGAATTGCTCTAAAGCGATTCGCGTCATCAGTAACGTCTTGTCCGAACATTTCGAGAACCTGCGATTTAACAAATTGTTCGTAAATTGCATTCAAACAGTACCGTTGGAGGCTTAATCTGCGCGTCATCAGTCGACAGTAGAATTCGCGACCCACTCCGTAGTTCGTCAACCAATTGCTTGATGGCGCTGAAATATGTATTTCGAAAACTTTCTGTTCAGGAGCTTTAATTGGAGAACTCACGTCGCTGGAGCAGTAACTGTAGTGAAGGCAATGCCAGCGTATGTGGCCGAGTAGATAATTCCCACCTGTAATGGAAAATTCTTCATGATCAGACTATGTTTCTTCTCACTGATAAAACCGCGAACAAGTAGACACAGAACGACAGCGTTCGCCTTTCTCCCCCGAAGATGTTGATAGAGAATGCAGGTGGAAGAAAGAAAAAGTCATGAATGAAGGATGCACTGCAAATAATTTCTCCGCAGCCGATTACTTTACAATAGTAAAACCTGTTTGATCCACAGGAAGTACTTTCATGAATGATTGTTTCACTTCTTGGACCTGAGACTTGCTTGCTGTATTCAGATTGGATGTAGTACCGCAGAACGAGTAATGTCCTGAGCAGTGGCTGAATATGATTCGAGAACAAACACAATTATTCACCTCTCAACTATGATTACCACAACAGTGGAGGTTATAAACAGATAAAGCAACAGTGGTGGGAAAACGACGAAAGATTCGATCGAGCCTGAAATGTTCATTTTGTCTCCTTAAATTTTTAGTTATAGTGAAAAGGTTGGCAGACCGAGCGTCGACGAATCCGAACGCTCGTAGAAGTTTCTCTGAAGATGAAATTTGATGAACTCCACGAAACAGAATCATTACCAGAGCCCAATCGATCGGCAATGTATGATAGAACTGTTCCATTCGTCCCGTTCGAAACGTGTAGTCCTCAACTGTTCCTAAAACATGATTAGATTGTGTAACTACTCTGAAACAACACCATCAAGAGTCCCATTCTGCATCGACCCAAGTAGTCCTGTGAACTGACCAGTCTTCGGATCGACAGCATAACCACCTAAAATGTGAGTAAAGGGAACTACATTACTTCGAAACTGAGAAAAAAGAGAATAGATTTATCTTCCGAGTGACAGAAGTAGACTATCAGTGCTATTACCGTATTCCTTCTCCACAACATAATCCAATTGCTTGATTCCGAACGACTGCGATGCGATTGACCACATGTCTTTGAAGAGACCCGTCTCTGAAGCACACAGTGAGTTTACGAACGGATTTACGAAAGGCAGGAATACCTCGCTGAGCATAGCCACTCCTGTAGATGAAGGGGAAAAACTCTGTTACGTATCCCAGTCGAAGAGTCATTTCCACTGGTGGTGGGATGCAATGAGAAGCAGATCTTCGAAGAGCGTAGGCGTAGAAGGCATAAAAGAGTGGATCTCGATCTTCATAAACTGCATGTGTCAACAGAAGTTGAGCAAAAGTCAGTGAGGATTATATTTCATTTGAGTGGGCATTGAAACATTGAAGAAAGACACGTATGCAGAATCCGGAATTTGGCATTTGACTAGTTCCCCGGAAGATTGGTTGAGTTTCACTAATTCCTAATAAGTTATTTCCAACCGCAGGGTTGGTGGTCGGGGATGGATGGAGGTTATGTGCTCTTCCGGGGAACTAGACAAGTACCATTTGTTTTGGGTTTCGGATGTCTTTCACATTAACGAAGCTGCGGAGTATTTCGAAGACAAACTGGAAACGTTTTTTTTTAAATTTGACTGCATTTTCTTCCGTAACTTTTCTACGTTCATGCTCCAAACAGAAACGGGACCAGAAAGACCAACTCCGCCCAACTTCCGTTGCAGATCAAACAGCTTCTGCTCTTTATTAGTCGCCAAATGAGAGTGAACAAATATGCAGTGGAAAGATACAATGAAGAAGATGAATCGAGCAAAAAATATGATGAGTAATTTCACAGCGTGGAGATAAGACATTCAATGAGATTGATTCAGAAGAAATCAGAGCGCTGTGAGAACGTGAGAAGTTCCTTGAGACGATTCTGGAACAATATTCTTGGTTTCGAATAACAGAATTGCGAACTGACCTTGAGCAGGTCTCATCGACGGGTAGGAGGCTCTTCGAGCATGAGTGGATGCTGTTGAGGGACTGAAGTAATGCAATGTTAGAGTCGAAATTTGAAAATGAGTCACCGTTTGGAAGTAATTTGAGGCAGGATTGTGGTGATCTTCTTAAGCGCCCTGCGATGGAATGAGAATCTGAGCAGAGGATGCAAAATTAGATTACCTCACTGTCAGAGAAATAACTGAGAGGTCCTAAAACTCTTTCAACTTTACCTCTTGTGGATCAGTTCCAGCCCCAGAACGACTACTGCAAGAGCCATCAGCGATCCACAGACGATGAGTGGGTCTCGGAATGCACTGAAACAGAATTGATTGTATTTAGCGATTGGCTCATCATCTACCACCTCAAAAAGAACTAAAACGAAGAAGACCAACCGCATAGGCACCGGACTGTAGGTGTACAGCGGGACTACAGTCGTGTCTCGACGAGGCCTGTTCGTGTATCGACGCCACCAGTAGTCTACCATCTAGAGTGGTCCTTGATCTTTGGCAACAACAACAACAACAACGCCAACAACAACAACAACAACAACAACAACAATCCGTACCGTATCCTCGCTGAACATCCTCAGGATGACCTGGTCAAACCAGCGCTTGAACTTGCGCCCGAGGTGCTTTCCTGAAACACCATAATTTTCGAAAACAATCGAGCCATTATCACAGATAATGAAGCCTATTACCAAAGTAGAAAGTCACAGGCGTCAGCTTTCCGTAGGCATCCTGAGCAATGGCTGAGTTGGGTGGGAAAGAGTAGTCGGAGGTGTCGATTCTGTAATTCATCCATTCTTTGATCGAATTCGTGGCTAAGTATCTCATAATAATCGAAATAGAAGTTGTCTAACATCTGCAGCGAGCAGGGGAACTTCAGCGGTGCCTCAGGACGGTAAGAAAACGTCTGGAAGAGTGTGACGAACGAGACGAAATGGTCGGAGGAGCACAGCTGGAAAGATTCCTCGTTTTCTAAGGTCTTTTCCCTCATTACGAGCTCGTAGGGTGAAATGCCCGCATTATTTCCATCAATAAGTAACAGGTACTTTAGTTCCGCTAGTTTTGTTCGGTTATTGGGCGAATCGCGAGAGACAAACTGGATTGGAACGTCCACTAACCAAATCGATCTGATCCTGGATCTCAGGCATCTCTCTGAAGCGATTGGCGTCTGATTTGACGTCGCTGCCGAAGAGCTCCAATGCCTGCAATGAATGCCTTCCTCGAGTTGAGAAACCACAAAGTGCTTCGGTACTTGTGGAGTTCATCGGAAGAGAGTACACCGGGACACCAACCATCCACCCCGACCACCAGGCGTTAGGCAATCAAACTTATAGAATGAGTGAAACATATCCGTTCTTCCGTGGAACTCCACAAGTGCCAGTGCTTCGTACTCGATCTTAGATGACTCATTACTATCAGTTGGATTTGGATTTTAACACATTTATCAAGAGTAGGCTCTGATGTGCATGGCAGGCCACTTCTAGTTTCTTGCTTGTCTCAAGAAACGCAAGAAGTCTCAAGAAACAACTATCAGTAGAAGCTGGAAATCTGGTACTGTGGATGTGTTTCACACATTCTTTTAATCAAACGCGCGGTTGAATGGTGAATAGATGCACGGCGAATTCCGAAAATGGGAAGCTAAGACTGATCTCCAAACATACTGTTGCATCCTTGATCAGTGCTTCGTTCTGCACCAGGAGTGTTCTCGACGCAGCAGAGAGTTCGTTCACAAGCTGCTTGATGGCGCTGAAAAAGCACTTCTTTCAAGTTCGCTTGCGGTTATTTGACTCGAAAGCCTTAGATTGCACTAAAAGTTGACTAAAAAGAATTGAGTACGTCGCAGGCGCTGAGCCAGTGGACGAAGCGATCCCAGCAAAGACTGCAGAGTAGATGATCACGATCTGAAGTCTTTGTTTTTGCTGTTGTTGTTGTTGTTGTTGTTGTTGTCGTTGTTGTTGTTGTTGTTGTTGTTATTACTCACCGACAGTATCGCGATCAAATAGATGCAGAACGATAGAGTCCTTCTCTCGCCGTCGAAAATGTTGAGTGAGAATGTGGGAGGCAGGAAGAGAAAATCGTGCGCGAACGAGGCTAGCCTGAAAAAAATCCCCTTTCAAAATAGTCGTAGTTTCGTTTCCGATACAATAGTTGAACCAGGAAGTACACTTAGTCTGTTGATACCCAGAAGGGAGAAGAGTAGCCAGTGCATGAATTTTGTAGTAGCCGACTTCACTTACACAATGTCTTCCACTTCGCATTTGTCTTCGCTTTGCCAGCAAAGCCTTTCCTTGACAAGCACTCTCATGAGATGAGTAAGCATATTTTCAGCAAAATACCTACCAGGACCCAGCATCGGCCATGAATCTCATCCTCCTTCTTCTGAACACCGGCACTGGCTGATCCAGAACAGCGTTCACGAGAAGAAGAGGAGGCGAGGTTCGCAGGATGTACTTGACACGGAAACGATGCCGGAGGACGAAGAGAACTCTAGAAATCAGTGATCTTCAGCAAAAAATATGAATTGTAAGCAAGCTTCGCAAATCATTGATAAGAAAAGGGAAAGAGTAGAATAAATCGGAAAGCGACCTCTCAACAACAATCACAAGCAGCGCTGAGGTGACGAAGAGATAGAGAAGCAGTGGAGGAAAGACGACGAACGACTCGATTGTGCCTGTAATAAGGTGTTGTTCGTGCAGATTCGATAGTCGATTTCAAGAAATACTAATTTAAATTTATCTGTGAAACACAACGTAAACGCTTCAAAAAATAGGACTCTCTTTTGAGAGAGCAGAAGTGACGTAGAACAAGACAATCAAACAAAAACTCACCGAGCGAAGTCGGGTCCGCGCGCTCGTAGAAGTTTTCCTGCAAACACTCATACAAACATTTTCAAAATGTGGTTCTGGCTTTTTAGACTTTCGCTTATTCCTTGGGTAACAGAAACGCTAGAGAATGAATTGTTCACCACCGTCCAGTCAATCGGCACCGTCGCATAGAAATGATCCTTTCTGCTGGAGCGGTATGTGAAGTCTTCGGCGATTCCTAGAAATATGACCTTACACCATATTTCCTAGCATAAGAGAGGAAAGAAAACTCCTAATAAATAGGCTCTGAAGTTCGTAACTATCATTCTCTTACCGTCAACGGAAGCGTTCTGCAGTAACCCCAGCAGTCCTGAGAACTGGCCCGTCTCCGGGTCGACCGTATACCCGCCTGGAATTGTGTTACGAATCAAGTGTGTTAGTGAGTACGGTAATCTCAAATCTATCATGAACTGATTACCGTAATCAGTTCCTCTCACGAACTTCAACTGCTTTGACTTCGCGGCTGTACACCACATGTCGATGTAGATGCCGGTTTCTGTATGATTTCACGCATGATAATAGTATTTCATTTTCCGGGTCCGTTTCGGAGAATACTCTTTTTCGTCCTTCTTTGATGTGCGATTGCCAAACACCGCATATTGTTCGATACTTTCAATTAAGAGAGTCGCATTGACCATTTTAGTGGTTGAGGGTGGGGAATTTTCAGAATAAAAATATAACTCTCACCTTTCCCCGAGAAGCTGCTCTTAAAGATGAAGGGGAAGAATTCAGCAACGTGAGCGAGTCGGAGCGTCATTTCTGCTGAAATTCACAAAAAGTATCATAAAAATTACGCAATAAACGCGAAAAGATGTGAGAAGAGGAGTTTCAGGAGGAAAAGGAGCGATTCTAGCCTGAGATGGGCTTGTCTACGCCCTGCTTCTCACCTTTTCCTCACCTGACATTTGCAGGTTCACACGCGTCTAGGATGACTACGAGTCCATGAGGTGTAGCTGGAGCAGACTAAACCGTATTAGAGACGTCCTTAACATACACTGTTCATTGAAATAATGCTACAAGCGCTGGATTGGCATCTGTTACCTATCCTCATCTATCCTCGGGCATAATAACAAACATACAAATGGCTTAAGATTGCCTATTGAAAAATAGCTCCAAGCAACAAGTGATTGCTCGCCTAATGCAGCCTCTCCATTCTCACCTATCCGAGTCCTCACCTTTTCCAAATTCACACGCTTGTTTGACGACTTTTTGACATAGAGGTGTGCCTTAGACATGCTATTCTCGGTCGAAAATTACTTGTTTCAACCGTTTTATTCCATTGAAAATATTCAAGATGAGATCGAGGATTCTTCTCCTTGCAGAGATTCAGATGCATACAGTAGATGGCACTTTATCTTCCGAAGTATTATTTAGACTCAATCGAACGCAGCTTTTCAAGAGGAGTGCTTCTCCACAATTTCTGCGCTCTATTCGTATTACAACCTGCCAAAGACAACGCGAAATGGAGAGACAGACCCCTCTAAGGCCACTCCACCGATAAAACAGAGAAAACTCTCTCACCTTCATCTCCTCCCTCTCTTCTCTGCGCCTAGTCACAACGGTGATGTAACAGAGTGTATCATTGAGACTCAAGTAGCTTTTTGTGTATAAATACCCCAATCTTTCCTTCTTCTCACATTCGGAGAGGATGATTCTGCTAGTGTTATTAGCTCTGGTGCCGTGGGGTCAGTTATTTCGTAATTACATACATCATTGATCTTTTATTTCAGTGCACGGAACTTGTCGGCTGCCTGGGCCAGTGGAACGTTCTCTCTACGAGGACTTGGTTTTTACGGATTTTAGAACCGGTGGAGAAGTATTCCTTTGGATCCCACTTAAAGAAATCAGGAATATCACAACTTCGCAAGATGGAGCAAAGATAGTATTGAACTGCCAAGGAGGCATACCTTTCATGGTATGCACATCGTTTGTTGTGATTAAATTTTGAAATTTGTTTATCATACTTGACTTTATCTGATGTTCATTTTCAACAAAATTATCAAAATCAAAAGGCGATAATACAGACCTGGAGTTCTCTGCATATGATTTTCACTGGGTCGGACAAGGAATACTCGTGTGATACGGCTTCTGGGAGGTTAGAACCATTTTAATTCTGTTTTGCATTTCACTTGATATGCATTCATGCAGGTTTCCTTTAACATGAGAAGTTTACTTGTAGATGGAAAACGATCAATGGCTTGACTCTACCATCTGATGCAACTGTTCGTATATTTCACATTCATCAACTAAATATGTTTTAGGTTTCTTGCTTCATTCCGACGGAACTCCGACAAGATCATTTCACAAGTTGGAATATAAAAATGGCATTGCGCATCAATTTTTACAGAGTGCTATACCACATTCATCGACGCCGATAACAGCTACGAAGGCTCAATTCTGAAACTAGAATGTCCCGACGGAAAACATGTATTATCGACTGGAGAGTTTGTAGGCCGACCCGGGAACGAATTTGCTAGCTGGGAAATGACATGTCGTAAGCATATTGGCAACTAATATTACGGTCGCTAGTGAAACGATCTTAGGAGTATACACATTTCTCCCCAGATCCGGAGAGCGGGCTCCTCCTTGAAACAAATGAATATAATGTACATCAAGTGTCGTGCAGAGATGGTGAGTGCTTCGTTCTTAGTCTGTAAATATATTTTAAACCAACACCCACAGTGCCCATCCCTGAATGCCCCATTCTTCCACCTGTCGCTCCCTCAAAGTGGCGATTTCAAGAGGAAGAATTCAACATTACGATTTCGGAACGGCCGTACACTTACTTCTACGAAAATGAAAAAGCTCGCATTGTAGGGCTAAAGGACTACGATGCCGTGTTTCCAACTCTTGTACGTTCTTTATCTGTGATTCAGACATATTTAAATTCGCCTGAAATTCTTATTTTTAACTTCATGCATTTTGAGAAGTAAATCTCTCAAATTTTCAGTCATCGCCAGACAGCTCTAATTATTTTCTTTACATGGATGTAAAACCATTATTGGTGTGCGATCCAAAAACGAAAAGGTCAAATTCTTATAACATGCTTCACGTAATTGATAAACTCACAACTAGAGAACCTGAAGGAAGGGGAAGAGTGCGCGGCGTGGGGTAGAATGTGAGAGAAGTGAGTTAGAAAAGAGTGAACCCTTGCGAAAGGGATGGTCTTGAATGTATCGTTTTCGACCGTTCGACCTTGGAATTACTCAGTTTTATGCTTACTATTTTAATATTTGCCAATTAATAGTCTGCCTGACCACTTTTGCAGTTTCTTTTAGAGCTCTGAAACTTGACTTTTTTGGCTATACTCAAAGCCACCGCCTTCCAACAACCACTAGTCGTTTCGTTAGGTGAAATTCCTAGCCTTTCTTAGAATTTTTTTGTTAAAACGAGCTCGGAGAGAAGGGATCAACACGTCACACAAAAAAGACCTTTGAGGGTCGAAACTATGGAAAAGTGATCAGGCATACTTCGGATTGCCACTTATGCTAATAGGAAGCACTAAATATCAGGACGGTTGCCTAAGAATCAATAATGACCTGGAACAGTCAAATTTCGAAAACGTGCAAAGGGAGGTTCTCGAGGGTGGTCATCATCATGGGCAACTTCATTTTGCACCAACTCGATCGGTACAGCCGTGCAGCAACCATGCTGCAACCATGCTTTAACACATATTTTCCTCATAACTTTTGTTCTAGTTGACCGATTGGTCTGAAAATTTAACAGTACATAGATTGAAGTGATTCTAATAATCGGTAATAATGATAAAGTGAACTAAATATTGTGATTGGCTAAGAATTCGCATTGACCATCTCCTCTCAATCCAAGAGATGGATTGTAATAATAATAAATCACGGCCAAATTCTTCGGCAAGGGCAGCATCCGGGTGATCTTCAGTGATGATCTCCTTCCCACGGTCAAGGACAAGATGGGAGTGTG
>LS516750.1:14211-46052 GCA_900490845.1 Pristionchus japonicus
AGTTTTCTCATACCGAAAGTATCTTAAATCACTCAATAATATACCATTTGTGAGTTGGATTCGATAACAAATTAGGAAGTCAAAATCTATTGATTTATTATCATGGTGTTACCCGGCTTTATCCGAGTATCGCCGCAAAACAACGGAAAATCGCTCTGATTGTGGTGGCAACTTTGCATTGCGTATATTGCGAAAATATATTGCGTTTGTAATTCCAGGTCAAGCTCGGACAAAAACGCAAGAAAAATTTCTCATACCGAAAGTATCTTAAATTTTTCAATCATTTACCAACTGTAAGTTGTAATGGTGTTTGTAATGGTTTGCTTCAGTACCCGGCCTTTTCCGTGGTTCTGAACTTCATTTTTACCTTACGGCAGGTCGAGCCCGAGTCCTCTTCTGCCCCACCAGTGGACAACGCTGCGATCACAAAGCAGCTCAATGACGCGCTGCTGGACAGAGTTGATGTCCCGAAGGGAATCGCTGAGGTAAGATGATCCCCCCTTAGCCGAGGAGAATCTTATTTTGCAACATCACTTCTTTTTTTTGTGTTTTGCGCTTTGTGCATGACGAAGCAGCTGGAAGACGCACTGCTTGATAGAGTCGATGTCCCGAAGGATATCGCTGAGGTGCGTAGAGGAAATATTTTGCATTGTTTTACATGACGACTCACACTCTCACTGAATACGTTACTATTGGAAGACTATTGTAAATATGGTGAAACTCAAACGAAAAATCGCAATTGATTTTGATTGAGTCGTTTTTCGAAAGGTACTTTTCAGGTCCGCTTCGCCTCTCATCTCAATTCGCACCTGAACACTGCCAGTGGACGTCCGCCGACGGGCAAGCAGAGAGTCAAGTTCCCGATCAAGGTAATTTGTCTCTTCAAAATTTTTCTAGCTCTCTGTCAGAACTGCTGTCGTAAAAGTCGATTGATTGGGTTTAGGCCGCTTTTTACATTTCCCAGTTCTTGTTCCAACTGCGTCAATACTGAAGTGAACGTTCTGAAAAATATTATATTTTGACAATGCCTGTCCGAGACCCACTGACTAGCAACTCTCTGTACTCATAACAGAGGTTCATGAAACACATCTCATTCTAGGTCGCCCAAGTCAGCACTCCCAACGGAACAGTCGTCCAGAAACCTCCTACGCCACCCATAAGACAGCCCAGATTCAAGTTTTAAAGTTTTATTATCGTAGTTTACTTATTTATTTGTACTTTCCAGAATCTATTGAAGTTGTTATGCAATGACCCACAATCTAATAGGCACGAATCTGGTGCGTTTTTTTCAATTTATTTTTGTAATTCCCATATCGGAAGACTTTGCAAGTCGAACAAACCCGAGATTTCCTAAATGTGATCTTTCAATGCCGAACAATGTATTAGTTTACAAGTCAGAATAAAGCTTTATCACACAGATATCACACCAAAAACCAGAACACAGTTAGTTATAGGAATGGTCGTTGTTATCTAACAGATACGTGACATGGATTCTCTCTCGCGAGAGTACCGGATTATGGTTGATTATGCGTAGATTATGTGGGTATGTTATGATCATGGCCGGGAAATCGATATGGATCCGGAAAGTGGAGAACCTGCATTTAGACATCCGGTTTCGTTTCCGGTTTTGTTTCCTCCGGCTTGAACGACGGGTTCTCCACGTAGACGGGCGGTTTCTCGGCGTCGGTGGTCTTAATATTTATTAATTAGTTAATTAATTATGCTAATTAGCTAATTAATAAACCTTAGTGAGCACGGCAGGAGGAGTCGCGTAGATGTTGGGGATGATGGCTGGGATCACTGCAAATCTCGTATTTGTCTCGTGATGATGTTGGCTACTGATATTCGCTGGGTAATCAAACTTCTTCAGATTAGCTGTCATCAGTATCTAGCAATTTAGGCTAACAATTCGAAACATTCTGTCACTTTTATGAGCAATGATGAAATATAAGTATGGAATAGAAACTCGGATAAATCAAGTCCTCGCATAATTCTACCTTTAGGCGGCATCTCCATAGCAGGCGCCGGTCCTGCGGTCTGACCTCTTCTTCTGAAATTGAATAAGTTTCAACTTCTCGGTATATTCGACGAGGGAACTATACTTTGATCCACCACGCGCATCTTGTATGAACAATCAAACCAACAACAAAAAATCCACAATACCTGTACATCGACACCAACTGAGCTATGCTATACTCGTGTCTCACCTAATAAACTTTCGCGCAAAACTTTTAGCAGATCACTTGATAAAATACTCAATAACTGTACATGGACACAACTTCTCTTATTTGGTGTCATTTTTGTCGATTATTTTTCAGCAATTGATACCTGTACATCGACACCAGCTGAGCAATCGCCCACAAGCACAGAAGACCCGCGGCGAAACAGAGGAGGACATGACCGAGATCGAACTGAATTCGATTAATTAGCTTATTAGTAATTTCATAATTTAATCCAAAATTATTCACATTATGTCAGCCCGTCCCTATTCTGATCGGTGTTGATGTGCATCTTGCTCAATGCGCTATTCCAAAGCGGCTTACGTTGAGAGTTCACGCGGGGATCGGGTGCTATTTCGTGCAGAAAAGAATGGGCTATTTCGAACTAATGACGTCATGAGGTCATTTCAAGGTCAACCATTCGTAATGTTCCCGCGCATGAATCGGGCACAAACTACATTCAACTACAGAGAATGCGACAATTTCATAATAATAGTTGCTGTTCGATCTTCTGAGGATAAACATACCGCCCGATGGTAGTACTCGGTCTGCTTGGTGGTGGTCGGTGCTGCGGCTGCTTCTGCGGTCGGAGATGGGACCGAAGCGATCGGGGCTACTGAAATTGATTGATTCTCCAAGTCTTCTAGGCTTAGGAGAGAAAGCCATAGATCACCGTACCTGAATGAGACGACACATGAGGGTGCGCCGGTTCGGGTCCCTTGGGGCCAATGAGTGATGGTTCTCCATGCTCCGAGTCTGTAAATGATCATCGTTAATCGATCAAAGAACGAAGCGAGAACACAGTAGGCTGTTTTTTTTCTGATCAGTCATCATTGACTCGTCACAGAGCAGACAAAACGCGATTTCGAAAGAAGAGGCTATTTCTCTCCAGATCTCTTTCTCCTATAATCTGCAGGTAAATCAACAGTGACTACTGTTGCACTTTCATGTTATGCAGTGGCCGTGAATTATTGTTGTGATCACGAGATGTCTAGATAGTCACGATCGGCTTCAATAACAGTGCCGAGAATAACAGAGTGATCTATGTTTCACGTGAGCTGTTTAGTATCTGTGATGTTGAAGGCGTCGCTGTTGCGTACACTTAGACTTTTAGAAAAGTTCATCAATGAAAATAACGTTTTCTTTCTACACGCCTAGACCGTTGAGAATCGTTCGTTTATGGGAAGGAGAATCCACGGAGTTGTGAATTCACGCACTCTCTGACTGTCAAGAGAGGCGAGAGAGAATGAATAGTATGGTGAGACGATCCTCATTAACTATCAGTCTAAACTGTTGATTTGACTCACAGACGTGCGAGTCCTCCACCTGCAGCGGGGTGAGCTTCTGAAGGTGGGCCGGGTAGCGGTCGGATCTAAAAGAAGTCGATTGTTGCAGACTAGGCATGTAGTTCGGCATAGAGATCTGAGAATTCTGATTTTGAGAGGAGGACTGCTTCATCCCCAGATCGTTCAAAAGTGTTATCGCGTTCCATTTCTAACGTAGATAGAGATAAAAGGGATTGAGAGGTTGAAAGAGTGGCTTACTTCAGAGAAGGAAGCAGCTTTGTGAGTGCATCGACAAAGGTGGCTGCAGGGATGCGGATGATGTTGGTGGAGACCTGCGAATGGGGCAATCAGAGTTGCGAATCAGAAGTGATCTCCTCATTCCACACACTCTCTCGTAAATCTGCTTGCATCTGTTATGAAGTAGAACCATTGGAAAATTCTCTCCAAATGTATGATGTGGATGTTTTCGAACACAGGGAGATTTGTGAATCACATCCACATCATCCTTCTTTATCTGGCTGTTTTATGCTCCATACTTTTGTGGTTGTTTCGATGAACCAACTGCACAACATCAATGTAGGAGCCGGCTGTTCCGGAACCGGACTCTAGGCAGCTCCGGAAAATAGAGAACCGATAATTCTCACCTGCTTGTTCACAACGAGCACAGCGTCATCGTCGCCTTCTATCACGACGTCGGAGTATTCGTCCTGCGAGAACCGGCGGGTATGGGGCCGGGTTTTAGAATGAGGCAGAGCCGGGAACCAGAACCGGAAGACCGGAGTCAAGACCGAATCCGGGAAACTTACCGAGTCCGGGTAGTAGTACTCCTCGGAGGACGAAGACGATGAGGAGTCTCCTTCTTCCTCTTCCTCCTCAGCTTCAGCGGACACTTCGGTGAGGTCGATCTCCTAATTGGAAAATTGGGAAATATCACAGATCACATGAAATCATCAGATCTGCCAAAGATGAATGAAAGTTTTTTTTAGCTTAGATGACATGTCGAGATCGCAGTTCTAAATCGACTCGTTTCAATATAACTGCGGTGAAACATATCACTCTCAGTTCGGAAATCGACTCTTGCTAGTTCGTGTCAAAATCGATTCATCTTAGTTCACGCCATCGTTGTTTGGCGCTGATTCGAAGAGAGAGAATCCCCATAAACCAAAGATCATATTGATCCTACCTCGTCCTCCGCCTGCTGCGAGTCGGCGCCTCCGATGATGTAGACGTGCGTGTTCTACGAATACTTTTTCAAACTTCGAGAGGGTACCCGAAAGTCTACAATTGCTTGTCGCTCGTCAGGGATTGGGTACGTCCTTCGAGTTTTATGGCGATCAAAATGGCCTTTATCACTGTGCAAGCTTTATCGCCGGTCATACAAGGCGGGAGTGTGCGAATTTTCAGATAATATGTGCATCGCTCTACTCATCAATCACCTGCGAGTTCTTCATATCGTCGAAGAACTTGTCCATCAGCTCCTCGACGATCATCTTGAGGATCTCGTGCGCCTAATTTTTTGTTTCCTTTTTTGTTCTGATTGTTTTATTGTTAATTGGAACACTGCAGGACTGCTGTTTCAAAAGATAATCTTTGTAATGTTCCTGTTTTTCGCACACTTTCTCACACGACAGACAGCGAAATGGTACAATCAATTCTCTGAATTGTTGTGGACTAGGGTTGGCAATTTGATTCTTTGACGATTCTCAGACACTTTTCATTCTCTATCATTCGGAGCGGTGTGAGTCTGAGAATCGGCGATTCTGAGAATCCAGGATTCTCAGAATCCCGGATTCTGAAGGTCATAACTCGCTACAAAATGGTCGAATCGACTTGAAATTTTCAGGATAGTCTTTGCACATGGATAGCTCTGACTTATGTTCGTTTCAGGCCGATTGAACAACTTTGAAATTACTCGTTTTTACGCGAGGTCCAGTTTGTTTTCCAAATGCTTCCCTCTAGGGTCAAATAAGACTATGTTTTTTACCTTTGGTCGCTCATCTCTGGATCGAGTTATGCTTCAAAAACCATGCGAAAATATCATATTGGAGGAAGGGAGATTCACAATGTGGACTAATCAAATATTTTTCAGCTCGCGGTCGAAAGACTATTGCCGCTTGAAGAGTGAAAGATGACTAGAAGCAGTGATGAAACGCATCACATTCGATCGCAACGACCTCCCGCATTTTGGTTTCATGTGCTTCAATGGTTCTAAAAGACGTTGTGGAGCTCGAAACTGCAATCTCTCGGGCAGTAGCTTTCAAAAAAAAATCAATGGTCTGACAATCTCTTCAGTTCAGTTGCAATTTGCTGTCTCTTCAGACTTCACTTTACACGTTCTGTCACCGATGAAGTGGAGTCGATAATTTTTTCGAATTAATCTGAAAGCCAGTCTGCAGTACCTGCTCGTCGGTGAACGACTCCTCGTCTATGCTGCCTGTGCTAGGGACGGCCTGTAGAGAAGAGGAAATGCAAACACTTGATACGAAGTTAGAATTAGTCAGAAGATACCTCCACGATCCTCACTCCAATGTGCATGGTTGGCTTCTCGACGTTGTCGGTGTCGGTCTGCTTCTGAATTCAAAGTGACGCCAACGATGAGAATACAGAAGCGGCATGCTCCCATAGAGCAAGCTAGAGGTCGTGCGCAAGGCAAGATAAGTTAGGACAACCAACCGACTCCTCTGCCTCAGTGTCATCGAGGAATGCAGTGTCCTCCGCATCAGTGATTGCCGATCTGAATTTACTAAATTAATTATGGTAATTAACAAACTAGATAATTAATTAACGAAAACCTACAGTGCCCCATACTGAATCAGCTTCTGAACGATCTCCGATGCGGCTTGCGTGTAGTACTCTCTGAATGTGCGTGATTTATGGTGTGATCTTAGTAAACGTCGCCGCGTCAAATATTGCGTGAAGTAGATCCTGTCCTCTCACCGTTCATAGTCATCCAAGAGCCCCGTAGAAGTGTCCTCAGATGGGTTTCTAAAGTCATTTCATTATTCAGAGATCATTTTATAGCCAGACTCTAGGCCTGTTCGCTCGAGCATTGCTCGCCGAGCGCTCGCGCTCGAGCGGTGGATCGAAATGACTCGCGAGTCATTTCGAGAATCGCTCGCGAGCACTGTAGTTCGCGAGCGCCCCCATCACGAACTGATTTTATTGAGAATGAGAGAGTGAACCGTCCAGAGTAGAGGGAGAGGATGAGATGGGTGGAGGGAAATTGAATTAGGGAGGTGAAATGAGAGTATGCAAAAGCGCTCGCGAGCCAACAACGCTCGCGAGCGCATTTGCATCCGTCTCGTTGCGCAAATCGCTCGCGAATCATTTTGCAAAATGATTCGCGAGCGGAGAGCGCTCCAAATAACAGCCCTACCAGACTCTCATCATTTTGCTTGCTCTCTCGCCACTTTGTCCGAAATGAGAGCTGGTGAAAATAGGAGAATCAGACAATTTTATTACTTACTTCTGTTCGATTGCACTCAACTGCCGCAGGAGTGACTCGAGCACGGATTTGTAGGAGTCACTGAATAAAGTAATTATTTAAATATTTAAATAATAATAAAATTCAACTCACATCATGTCTTCATTATCTTCCACCTCGATCGATTGCTGGGGAATCGAGGGCTGAATTATTTAATTTTTTTTGAAAATAGCAAAAATATGAAGAAAAAAAGTTCGACGAACAAACTCACTCTATCGAAGTATTCACTGACCGCGCGCCTTTGGCGAACTGAAAATAATGAATTTTCGACTGCAAAATCCTGCAAAAACCTCTGCTCCATGGGAGGATCGAACTCCCGACCTCGGCATTATAAGTACCACGCGCTAACCAACTGCGCCAATGGAGCGGGTGAACTGACGCGCCGGAAAGATCGCCACTAGCATCAACAAGGGGAGGGAGAGGGAGCGATGCGATTGCGCAAACGGTTGATTGTTGACAATACCGGCGTCTATACTACTCGCATACACCATTTCTGATGTAAAAGATTGCTGGAATACATGAATAAACATAGTTCTGATTGCAACTAATATGATGAGAAATATACCAAGACGAAGAAGCGATGCGATTGCGGTACCGTTGGCGACACCTACAGATTGCGAGCACCAGCTGTCTAAGTAACCCTCTGTCAACTCCTATTGTACGCTTTGATTTGTTTGCACACAGATAAAAAAAGTTCACAATTTTAGATAAGAGAGCGTTGATAATCTGTTTGATAAGAGAGTAGAGCGATGATAAGAAATAATCAATCTACTCACTCGCTTTTCCATCGGCCGCCACAGCGAGTAAAACCACCAGCAGAAACGTCCGCATTCCGCTGGAAATTCAGCTGAATTTTCTCGAAATTTCATGTACGTGAAACTGACAGAATGAACAGTGAATGAGTGAATGAAGGTAGGACGGAAAATGATCGCGGGTTTTTCCTCTTGTCAGCCGGGACAAAAGCGGATTACGAAAAGGAAATCAATGGACATTGAACAGTTACTGAACGATCCCATCTAGAAAAATTATCTTGCCGGTCAGACAAAGCGAGAGATCATGGGAAAGTGAGAAACCGTACGATTTTCGGACAGGTTTCCTTTAGAGAACGATGCCCATTTCGGAAGCGAATAACTACTTGGGTGATTCGATGTTTGAAGGGAACAGCTTTGC
This sequence comes from Pristionchus japonicus, assembly GCA_900490845.1. Lineage (NCBI taxonomy): Eukaryota > Metazoa > Nematoda > Chromadorea > Rhabditida > Neodiplogasteridae > Pristionchus > Pristionchus japonicus. The sequence continues at coordinate 22,371 of LS516750.1, forward strand.
TTCGTCAACAAAGTAAAGTTGAAATACGAGAACTCAATATTGAAAAGGGAGCTACTGTTATTGAATCTTGTTGGAAACGAAGCGAAATCGGAGTGAGAGTGAAGTGGATTTGAAGTATCGATTTTCGAATACAGTAACATTCGGAGTGGGAGGATCGGAAACAATCCACCACTTCTTTCGCCTGAGAGAAACATAAGAATGAAGGCTATCGATTCTCGAATACAGTAAGACCACGGAGGTGGTAGAATCGGAAACAATCCACTGTCGGTGACAGAAACAAAAGAGGAGATGATGGAAATTTTCCGCGAAAACAATGAGGACATTCCCGGAAAATATAGATCCTCCCCGATTCTGTGTGAATGTTGTGATCAAGAGCCCTTCCCTCGGTCTGTATCTCCTCTTTTCCTCCGATCTCTCCCCAGAAAAGTCCCTGAACACGGCCAATAATAGGAATCTCGTCTACACTTTCGGTCTGATCTATCGTAGGTTAGACACAGCAAAGGAGTGGATGATTTTGAGAGAGTGAGAACAGTGTTCAGTAATAGGGCGATCCTGCTCTCTTGTCTTTCCGTGATCCTCCCTTCGGAATCGGCAGAGGGACAGAGTGATACGCAGAGATGGAAGACAAAAGGCGTAATCCCATCATTATCCGCGGATTATTCGATTTTGAGTGGGGCGGAATGGAGGGGTTCGGGGAATAGGCGATCGACGCATTTCCGGAATGGTGAAATCCGTGCGATTCCGGATGAAATGGAACGAAAATGGACGAAAAATAAAAGTTTTACACTTTTTGGTGATTATTAGTGCATACAGTTCAAAGAGCAGTCGTTTCTTGTGTATTTCCTCGTCGGCATAGAATGGTACGAAACTAGCAGCACCGGAAATGGGAAATTAATCGAATCGCGTTCAGAGAGCAATCAATTATCCTGTACTGAAAGTTATTTATCAAAACCCACGCAGTATTTGTGCTACATAGAGTTCGAAATATGGGTAATCGTATCTTCATTTCACACAGTCTATCGCCTCTCTGACTGGGGAGAGAGTGTGTGAAATGAAGAGACGATTACCCTATTTCGTTCTCTAGTGCTGAACAGTCATTTCGAAGCACATACTGCACAAGCCCTCAATTTCCATCAAAATTAGCACAGATAACTAATTAAACTCCCACCTTCAACTGTGACTACTTAAGCTTCTTTACCTTCACCTTCAACATCGACGACGGATTTGAACTTCGGAAGTTTGCTTGTTGTTGTTGTCGTCTAATCCAACTGTTTCATCATAACAACGTCATGTTTCCCTGCAAACTTCGCAAATCATCTCCCAGCGATCAGTATGATGCGATGCGGATTTGTGATAACCAGCAACAATCACGTAGCCACTTGCGTCATCAGTAGCCAATTCCAGTGCGCTTAATCGGCTTCTGCATCTATTCTGGGCTATTTTCAATCCCCCTGCAGCTATTTATAGGGCTTCAATCTCTTGAAGAAGGCAACAAGTACCTCATTGAAAGGAGAGAAATCAGGAGGAAAACGCTCATTTCTTCAGCGAACCTTGATCGGTTAAGCTATCTGCTCCATTCTGTTTGCTGATTATTAGTTCCAGAGTCCTTTCGTTGTTGTATCTTAAAAGACACTATCTGAGAGAATCGAAATATTTGTGTAGGGACTTGGCACAGGCCAAATTGCAACCTAGGCCCAAACCTGCACCAAATGTAGCGCTCGGTGAGTGTGCACGGTGGGTACACTGGCTAAGCTCCTAGGCCTCTCCTTGGCGCGGCGCGGCTTTGCCTAGCCAAGATGACGCAATTTGCCAAATCGCTTGTTTCATATTTCTTCAGCTTTTTTACTTCAACATTCTTCTTCTCACCGTTCTCCGACTTGTTGTTTCCCCACAATCTTGCAGAATGTTGTCTTCTCTATTTCCTTCTTCCATGATGCTCGGAAGCATGGAAGCCACCAGCGTTGCAATCAGTGCGCAGCTTTCTTCCGTACTCTGACTCTCTCCATTTCGCACACTCCCTCACCTCTGCCTCTCCGAGTTGCTCGCAGGGTTTCACCGACCGACTCGAATTTCGCTCTCCTTATCCAGTTATCATCGACTCCACGTCATTACAAACAAGACCAGGCTAGAGGCACCCACCCTCCCGCCAAATCTCATTCCCAGGGTTTCTCAAAGCGATTAGTTTCCAGAGATCTGAAAATACATTGGGGCTCTGTTTTGCATGTAACATCATCGTGATATCAGCCCCCTATCATTATCCGGGAATCGGATTTGGGGAGATTCCTGATTCTTGGAGTCCAATTTGGACTCGGAGTCTAGAGAAAACGGAAGCAAGGATCGCAGATGCCAGGAAAATTATATAATCTGTCGTTTCCCTGTCGTCTAATTCCCGATGTCATTACTAGCCGGAGACGGGTTGTGGGTCTACGGCGGATAAATTCTGGCAATTCGGAGAATACACTGAGTACTAGGGTTGCCGGTTCGGGTTCGGTTTCGGGTTTACCGACCTCTCTTTCCTTCCCACACGTATGCAAACGCACGTGCGAGACGAGGGAGGAGGCGAGGTCAAAGCCGACTCAAAGCCGACTCAGAGTCGGCTTTGAGTCGGCTTTGACCTCTCCTCCTCGCGTCTCCCGCACCTCGTGATCTACCTCTCCCCTATCTCTCGCCTCTCTCCCTCCTCCCTCTCTCGTCTCTATTTCCTTCACTACACTCAATTCGCCCCTCTCTAAAATGATTCGACGGTTCTTTACTAACTTCCAATTGCCTCAGACAGATCGATAATAACTAAAGACAGAAAATATTTTTTTTATGAAATTGAAGACACTAAGTTCTTTTTGGTTTGTATTCTGTTTTATTCCTTCTCCTCTCCCCTGCCTGCGGACAGGACAAAGTATGAACATAAAATGTTCAGATTGAAGTGTAAGACTTTGACTTATTGCGTATTTTCAATTTGCCTCAAATCGGTTCCGTGAAAATGAATGTAATGCCAATATTCTAACTGTTCGAACACAGGAGCCATCATCTTTTGTGATTAACAAATCAGAAACGATTGGAAGTTAGTAAAGAACCGTCGAATCATTTTAGAGAGGGGCGAATTGAGTGTAGTGAAGGAAATAGAGACGAGAGAGGGAGGAGGGAGAGAGGCGAGAGATAGGGGAGAGGTAGATCACGAGGTGCGGGAGACGCGAGGAGGAGAGGTCAAAGCCGACTCAAAGCCGACTCCGAGTCGGCTTTGAGTCGGCTTTGACCTCTCCTCCTCCCTCGTCTCGCACGTGCGTTTGCATACAAAGAGGGTGTTTACTCTCAAAGAGCACGTGCTCTGTGAGACGGGAAGGGAATCAGGGCGGCTCGGTAAAACCGAAACCGAACCTGCATCCCTACTGAGTACTCAGACAGTACTGAAAACGTGAGATGGGACCTTCATTATTAGTGTATAGGTTGACTATGACGCCTGCCTCCCATGTCTTGAATGATTCTGTCTGAATTTACCCCAGAAAACAATTGATGGAACTGAGTACTCATGCTCTCATAGTATTATTAGTCTACAGCAAGGCTGTGCAAATTTTTTTCGGTCTCTCACTTTTTCATGCTCTCTCGCTCTGTCTGACTGGCGAGAGAGCATTGCGAAATGAGAGACGTGAAATTTTCGCACAGCCTGGTCTACAGTGAGCTCTTTGCTCTTTGTCGGCAATGGCACGTTTCCGTGTCTGGCAGGCATTATTTCTGGTTTTGCGGAAGGAAATGTTCAGCAGAGCTGGGTTCAAATATTCTACTGAGAACGTTCCACACCAATATTTTTAGTCTCCAGCGATCACTTTGACGTCGTTGTTCATTGCTCGTTTCCGTGTCTACGGCACTACGTCTGCCTTCATCGCAGCTATTATTTGAAATACTTGAGCGCTCATTCTCTACTGAGAACGTACCGTCCAGGTATTATTAGTGTACAGGTTGGCAATCTGAGGCGCCTATTGCTTGTATCCTTGTATGGAGAACTACATCTGGAGTAGTTTTACAGTGGAAAACACACCACCCACCCTGAAATTAAGTATTTAAAGATTGTTGTTTATCGAATGGAGCGAACGGCCATTCTCCCCCGCAAGCGGTGCAAGCAGGGACAACAATGGTAATGTTGTTCGAGAGACCCTTTGGTCTCGAATGGTACTGAGGCGTAGGTGTATTTAGTGAATTTCTGGATTCGCTCCTGAAACGCTGAATTCTTTGCAGGATTTCCTCAAGTAGTCTTGCTGGGCGAACATTGGTATCTAATTGTCTGTGTGGGGTCCTTTGGTCTCGAAAAGTGCTGCGTCGTAGGTGTGCTGGTTGTTGTGGTAGTCTCTGTAGCTTGATTCTATTCAGATACCTCAGAAAATGCGGTCGCGCAGTTGTTGCGGTGCGCGCATTGGCCATGTGTTCTCCTCGACCCCCAATAGAGCTCTGGCTACGCATCAGAAACCATGTGGCAATAGAAGGGCCCTGCCCGCCGATGTTGTGGCCTCAAATAGTGCTCAGACGTAGGCGACAGCTATTCCCGCTCGTTGTCAGGATTCTCATTGGGTCTCTTCATTCAACGTGCTGCCTCACCGGTCGAAAACCAAGAGTCTGATGCTCCATTCTGACATCTCTATTCATGGCTCGTCTGGGGTGGTCGACAGGGCTGTCAGCATGAAGTTTCTCCATTCTGTGGGCCCTCTCACCAGTCAGAGCAGCTACACTCTCTAATCGACTTGTTTTCTCGCTGCTCTGCCACAGGAGTAGGCAACCTACAGAGGAACGCTGACACTCAGACACGCCGGTCCGGAAGTATATGGACACGCCATCGGTTGAATAATTGCTCTGACGCAACTGTGAGGGGGTTAGGAGGTTATTTGGGCACATTTCCGTCGACTTTTCCGTCGGGTCACTCTTAAGAGTATCAACACGCGCGTGTTTACTATCAACTTAACGTCTTCGTGAATAGGGTGAACAAGTAATTGTTCTGACGTGACGTTTGGGACCTTTTCCATCGGGTCACTCGAGTATCAGCATGCGCTTGTTTATTCGATGATGTGCAACGTCACAACGCTTATTTTCGTCCGACTCGACAATGAGTTGTTCTAATTCTAACTGGAGTAGTTCATTGTGCACCCGATACATCTTCTCTGACTGACGAGAGAGCACGCGAAAAGATGGGAGACAGTCTCTCCCGATCTCTATTTCCAACTGCAAGTGAACTGAGCTTCTAATGAGAAACGGAAACGTGTCTGGCAGCATTTAGACTAACGATTTCCTGTCATCATTCTTTGAAGGGACTTCAGTGATCTCAAAGAAGAGTTCGTTTGGCATTTGGAGAGTTCTGCATCAGCTTTCTGGTATTGCTTCAAATATCAAATTCGCGCGAAACCTTTGCTTTGTGAAGCCTGACAATGTTATCTCCCCAATGTACTCTCTTACAATGAGAAGTGTAGTGCAAGGTGTTTGTGATGACTAGTCCTCTGACATTTAAACGGGAAGCCTTCACAGCTTCATGCTTCCAATAATGCTTGAAATAGGGTAGATTCCGGTGAACAGGGAAACCTCTCCATTATCCCTTTCAATCACCATTCTGCGCATCTTCAAGTGTAGTGCAAGGCGTTTCTCTCATTCAATGACTATTCTGACATTTCGAGAGGAAGCCCTCTGAGTTCACAGGAAATGTACGTTGAACGCCCGCACATCCGGTATTTCGTTTTTGGAGCTTTGCTACATCATTTTTCCCATCTCACTTGTGTTGTCGAAGAGATCCACGATGGCCTGTGGTGAGGCAGAAATATCAACCGGGTTTCCTTTTACTCCTGCAGCTTCCTTTTTTTCTGAGGACAATCGCTTTTTTCACCTCCCTCACAGTCCGATTCAATCAGGCGCTAAGTCGACTAATTGCTTACCGTGAAAGTGGTGCAAAAACAAAGCCGGCGTCACCCAATTTCCCTTCCTCATTATGAAAGATTCTACACTTCCAACAGCCCTTTTTTTCTGTTTCAAACCGGATGACAGCCGCATAATGCAACAGCTCGCCCTCGATCTCTCAAGAATCTATTTTGAAACATACTCAACCATTCACGAAACGCAATTTTGCACACTGGCTACGAAGGGCAGGTGCTGTGCAACGTTCCTGTTGGCATTTCGACGCAGAATCTGTTCTGGGGATTCATACACCACGATTCACCTGACCTATGCTTCCACCGTTTGAAAACACATGCCTTTGTGCTATTTTTGCCCTTATTTCCGGCAAAGGGCAGCAGTGTGCAGGGTTTCGAATGATGTTCTCACCCGAACGGGCTAGTGAATGAATGAAAAGGAGAGCCCGTATTGAACGAAGCCATCTCTGGGTCCGAGTGATGTTCGAAGACAAGATTGGAAGTGACACCAAATAGACGGGTTTCGCTGAATTCTGCAAATTGCGGAGATCTTAAACTGATATCAGAAATTTGGAGCCAGACGGCTTAGTAATCTTAGATTCTTGTCTGTGCTATCTTGTTCCGAAGGCTTTGGACTAATCGAAACACCGTCGTTGTTTGGGTGAAAAATGCGCGCATGTGCACGTACGGATTCCTCGCTAAACAAGTTTTAAAATTGCTCCAGACGCGAGTAGGCGTAAGCGCAGGTGCTTTGCAACGTTGTAAGCGGCATTTCGTCGGTGCTCAAAAATGCGCAAACTGCCCGAACGAACATGATTAGCAAGTTGTGACGCATTACAGGCGAAAAGTCAAGAGCGAAAGCCCAAACACCACCTTTTATGTGGCATTGTGACGATGTTGCCAACCTGTCATATAGTTTCAAAACGTGCGAACTAGTTTGGAAAACAATTTTGTAAATCACGTCTCTGTTCCCACGCTTTCTGAGAATTTAGTGTTTTCAAGAACTTTGAAATTTATGATTTCATGAAGATGCGATTTCCGCGCCGGAATTGTAGCCTAGAGTTTAGGGAAGACACTAAAAGCCACGCCCCTTTCCGTACTACCCTGGCTCTCTCCATTCCACACGATCTCTATCTTTCTCTGACCGGCCAAAACGAAGGAGTTTGGCTCCTCCTATTTATCCTTTGGCCACGCCCTTTGTAATTCACTTCTCCTAAAGGGACTTCTGATAGATCATTCTACGGCCCAGTCCCAGTCCAAGTTCTCGCTCTTTGAGTTAGCTCAATGTTAGATCAGCGCCAGTCTACCCGCCGTGACCCAAATACTGAAATGCCATTTGACCAGCTGTTTTTCGCGTCGGATGTGTTAGCCTCGCGGGCTGACCTTTACCCGCTTGCGACATCTATTGCGTATTGATGCACCTGCTTCCTACGATTCGGCCCGGGCCGCTTAAAAGGGGCTCGAAACTCGTCTGCTCGAAGCATTTTGACGCAAATTTCGTCGCTTTTCGTACTAAGCTAGTGGGTGCCCTCAAGTTGTGTTATTGACTACGGCGCTCGGTGCATCAGCAATTAAGGCTGCTGCGCAAAGTCATTATCGTCCTTTGGCCATCTCATCTCATTATTTAGCGTTCACTGTGCGCATCCCGAGAGAATTCATTAGATGACTTTGCAATGGGAGCAATTATCCGAGTCTCTCTGTTTCCCGTGCTCACTCGCTCTATCAGACCTGCCATTTACTGTATAGATCTAGATGAACGAGTGCGTGAAATGAAGAGACGATTACTTGTATTCTATAGAAATCATGCAGAGATCTTGTGCGTTTCCCGAGGGTGGTAGGTGCACTACTGTCTAGAGTTTAGCTTCTTCAATACTCACGTTCTTTCGTCACTCTGCCCGGTGAGAATCTGCTAAATGATGACCAATTTTTGCACTCTACTTCTCAGCAAGCTGTAATGCCACGAACTTCTAATGCTCCTCCCCACGCACTAAAACCGATCTCGAGAAGTCACGAAACCGTACTCTAACCGGAAATGTCAGAGATGATGCCTCAGTATGCTGTCATGTGGCATGCAACGCGAGGTTGTATCCTCTCTCTTCTCAGCTTTTCCCTACAATACGCTATTCTTAGGCGGGATACATGGCTACATTGTGAGAAAGCAAAACATCATTCATTATGCTACTCTTTCGCACATGAATTCTTCCTGATTTCTCACGGCGTGATGAAACAAGCGGGGGTATTTCCATCCTTTCGCTGAACAATAAACGTTCTCACACCTATTTTAGACAGTCATTTCCCCCGTGTCCCACGCATTTCTTTCATTTCCCTTGTTGCGTTTCACGCGGCGTATGTGTTCTTGCCTTCCGAGCGTCTGCGATTTTTTAAACATATTCATTTTTAGTTAACCAGTCAATAACCATATCTCATTTGTTTCGCTTATGTTTCGCGTGGCGCATTTGTTCTTGAAGCCGATGGGCATTCGATTATTTTAATAGACACATTTTCAGGTAACCAATCAATAATCTTCTCCAATCAATCGATAATGAGACTCTTCACCGTGTTCATCATCGTTGCTGCTGCACTTCTTGCGGTAGCCAGTGCTCGGTGAGATTTTCAGTCGGGTTACGGTACTTATCGGGTACGGTAGCGCTACGGTATTGATACTGTAGCTACAGAAGGTTACGGTAGTTACAGTACCCCATCTCCAGGTCGGGTGTGGTTAGGGACACACTCTAGATACGGTAGTACTTCCTGGGATACGGTACTTACAGTACACTTACCGTAAATTATTCGCAGGTCATTCCACCACATGGAGAAACGCCGCATGTACATACGCGTGCCCTTCATGCACAATATCAACAGCAATCAGCTGTCGTGGATCATGGCGAACAAAGGAGACAAAGTGAAGAAGGTGAGGTGTTGTTGTTGTTTTTCCTAGTTGACAAAACAATAACAAACAAACAAAAATAATTGATGTCGTGGCATCAAAGTTCTCAGAGCATGACCACTGCTCTCTATATTAATTAGACTCGAATGGGAGCAGCCATGCATTGAAATGGAGATGAATAAATTAGGGAAATGTTTCCGGGTGCTGAAACATGAAAAAATTTAGAAATAACCAGTTCTAATGAATCTCCATTCCAGTTCGCCCAATCCGCCAATGAATAGCCGAAATCGAGCAAACGCCGAGCGACGGTTTTCCACCTCCGAGCCCTTTCACCATCTTCGATACTGTAGCAATCACACTACCGTAATAAATAAACCATTCCTTTACTTTGTTTTTCATCACGGGTCTACAAATTGCAAATTTAGTGTGCTTGACTAGCGAATTCCCTACTCGATAAAGAACCTGAACATGTTTGAGTGCCAAGAAGCTTCGAGATGATAATTGGAAGAAAGAAGAGAGAAAAAAACTGAGAAATTCGAACAATTTCGAACAATTCTCAGCATCTTGAGCGGTCTGAAACCTTCTTTCCTCCTTATCTATTCTGTAGATCAAACCGTTCATTCGCATTACTAACACCTGAATGAAGTTATGTCATACCTTTCTGTTAAAACAGACGAGTGTATAGAAAGGTGCATCGAGTATAACTCCAGTGAAACACAAACCGCGTTGCTTCTCTGCTAATGCAACGTGTCACTACTCTGTTGATCGCTGTTCTGCTATTAATGCGCTTTCAAAGATGCGAGAGGTAGGCGGTTTCAAACTGTCATACATTTGTTTCATCTTCACCCATTTTCTCAACATTTGCACTAAAGCTGGACCTGGCCAGCATATCACGCCTGTCACGAGAGAATCGAGCTAAATTATCAATTCTTGGGAATGGAGCGAAAATGGTGGAATGAGTTAGCACCAGTTTTAGACACCTCTAGGCATCCCCTAACAGCCCTCAAAGTCCCATTGTGCTGGGATCATCCTGGGGCTCCATGCACCAGGTCGTTTCCATGGAATTCCAACTTTGATCGCGATTATCTCGCTTCTGGTGCATTTCTAGAGAAAATTTGCACAAGGATGACCCAAGCTTATTTTCCAAGCCCTATCGATCAGAATAAACCAGAAGTCATAAAAGTGCTTCTAAACGGTGCTACATTCAAGTGAGCATAACTCAAAAGTGTAGGTAAAATACCTCTCAATTTTGAAATATGTTATAGAGTTCGTCGAGCTCTTTCGAATGAGTGGCTAACGAAAAAATATGAATAATCCTCTCATATGGTTCACCCACTTCAAAAGTGTTTGATCGTTTGAAGTTATTTCATCGCACTCATTTCACGCAGCGCGCCTCGAATTGCGCGGGATGGAATGAAACGTATTGCATTCGCTCCCTCTTTTCTCTAGTTTTCAGCTTATGTTTCATTCCAAACCGCGCAATCCGAAGCGCGCGGCGTGAAATGAGTGCGATGAAATAACTTCAAATGATCAAACATTTCTGAAGTGGGTGAACCACACGAGAGGATTATTCATATTTTTTCGTTAGCCACTCATTCGAAAGAGCTCGACAAACTCTATTACATATTTCAAAATAGGGAGGTATTTTACCTACACTTTTGAGCTATGCTCAGATGAATGTAGCACTGTTCAGAAGCACTTTTTTGACTTCTAGTTTGTTCTGATCGATAGGGCTTGGAAAATAAGCTGGGGTCATACTGAGGGAAATTTTCTCTAGAAATGCACCAGAAGCGAGATAATCGCGATCAAAGTTGGAATTCCATGGAAACGACCTGGTGCATGGAGCCCCAGGATGATCCCAGCACAATAGGACTTTGTGGGCTGTTAGGGGATGCCTAGAGGTGTCCAAAACTGGTGCTAACTCATTCCACCATTTTCGCTCCATTCCCATTGCCAGCTCGATTTTCTCGTGACAGGCGTGATATATAAGAAAGCCGTTTATGTACGATATCAATGAGTCTCAGGCGATACGTATTGTCGAAATCCTTCGGTGAGTCGTTAACCACTTCTTGCAGTTCAGAATGAATAGATTTCAGTTGCAGGTCCCGTCGTCGATCATCCATCAATTCCTAATGCGATTCACAATTTTAATCTTTTCCAATGGAAGTGATTCAACTTGATAGAATAATTACTTATTGAATACCCTACCAACAATAAAAATACGCAATAGAGACGGAATATGAGGCGGGGATAATCAATCAGAGTAATAGTGAGAGATGGATGTTCGAGACCTAATTTTCAGAACGTGTTTTGCATTTTCTCAAATAGCGAACTGGCCAAGAAGACTAAGTCTAAAGAGTCATAAAGACACAATATGGAGTTGCGCGATACGGTGATGCAATCATAAATCGGAGGGAGAGGAAGGGGGAAGCTGTTCAATACAGTTAAGACCTAAGTGTGGGTGAGGGAGTGACTTCGCAGTGTGAATGTGTTCTCTCAATAGCCGAGCTGGCCAAGGAACGTGAAGACATCCGCAGCGATGCCGAGATTCATCTCCTTGATGATTGCCTGAAAAGAAGTAGTTCATTACGCGATTTAGAAACAGATGAGTCATAAAAAATTGAACTAATAATAAAGCAAGGCTTACCGTGATTTCATCATCCACATTACATGAAGAAGTGACAGAAGCAGGAGGTGTAATTGGTGGAAGAGAAGAAGAGGCGAACGAAGAAGAACGCGAAGCGTATCCAGAGGTGGAGGAACTGTTAGTAGTCATCTTGTGAATTTCCTGGAATTTGCTATTTAGGATGGGAATGCAAAGGCAATACATATTGATGAACATTCTAGCTGTTGACCATCAAAACCATAAGATTACTTTAAAAATATGACAGCTACGCTACCTGAGTATACGCCTCGAAATCCTCCTCATCCGTCGAGATGAACTCATCCTTCTTCTCAGCTTCATCATCAGCCCAGTACAGCTTGGATTCGACGGGAGAAGAGCGACCTTAAAATGATAGTCATTTAAATTCGAATAAAAATCCATGATAGTAAGGGTACTAACCAGAACTGTCAGACGTAGAGATGACATGTGGCTTGACGCGATCCTTCTTTAGCTCGAGCACAATCTTCTGTTGCGTGAGCTTCAGTGACTTTCTCGAACTATCCGAGCTCGAGGAAGAGGATGGGCGCTGTAAATGCGAATTAATGATGGAATTTCGCAAAACAACCATTGAGTTGGCAAAAAAATTATGCTTACCTCGGCCTTACGATGATTGACATTGTTGCCATCATCGTCGGTAAGAGACACTAACCGAGCGACGGGAAGGGAGTGCACTTTCTGCGATTGAAGGGGCTGAAAACAATGTTTGTTGACGAAGAAATGCGAAAAATTGCTTCAATTTAGAATAAAAAATGGAGGACATCTTACATGAATGATGTGAGCAATGGCGATGAGCACTGATCGAAGGCGTTCAATCTCGGAGACGAGAGGGAAGAGTCTCTGAAAGAGTATTCTTATTTTAAATTGTTTTATTGAAAATTAATTAGTTTCGGATATTTAAGAGAGAGTTTCTGAGTCAACGGAAATAGTCTTGGCATTTGGGAAAAAACGAATTCCTTCAAAATGTGGGATTGGGTAGTACTTCTCCAGTGTTGTTCAGCACTAGCTGATTTAGTGTTCTGGTTCACTCTCCGCCGAATGGTGAAGTATGTTTCAGTGAAACATAACCCATCCGACTTTGCCATTTCGTAACCAATCGAAACGAGTGATAGCGCAAATAACGCGCACTATTTTTGCGATCATGCACACCAAGTTTCATGTCGATCGATTTCCTATCATTTGAAAGACAATCAATTTTCACTTAAATAAATATGGCACCCCAATTTGCAAGTCGCATTGTACCCTTTTTATTTGTTTAATTAATAGAGCACCTACTAATGTGTCTTGCGTTTTAATATAAAAGAAAATAAAAAATACCTTCGAGCGCAATTGTTGGAACTGTGCGGCCAACTTCAAATAAAATCAGTTCTTGATAGGCCTTCTACCGTAACCCAAATTTGCCAGAATGGCTCCCTATGGACAAAATGTTGTGGTTATTATATGTGGGGTCGCTAACAGTATGTATGTGTCAACGATGGTGGTTTTTCTACGGCGCGTGCGATTTTGCGAGTTTTGGATTACGGTAGTAGGCCTATCAAGAACTGATTTTATTTGAAGTTGGCCGCACAGTTCCTACAATTGCGCTCGAAGGTATTTTTTTATTTTCTTTTATATTAAAACGTAAGACACATTAGTAGATGCTCTATTAATTAAACAAATAAAAAGGGTACAATGCGACTTGCAAATTGAGGTGCCATATTTATTTAAGTGAAAATTGATTGTCTTTCAAATGATAGGAAATCGATCGACATGAAACTTGGTGTGCATGATCGCAAAAATAGTGCGCGTTATTTGCGCTATCACTCGTTTCGATTGGTTACGAAATGGCAAAGTCGGCTGGGTTATGTTTCACTGAAACATACTTCACCATTCGGCGGAGAGCGAACCAGAACACTAAATCAGCTAGTGCTGAACAACACTCGAGGAGTACTACCAGCTGACACATTTTGAAGGAATTCGATTTTTTCCCAAATGCCAAGGGTCAACACAAATATGTTCACTGACTCAGAAACTCTCTCTTAACAGCCTGGAACAAAAAAAGATGAGATAAATAACTCACACATTTGTACTTCCTAATCTCTCCTGTGTTCCTCATCTTCTCAATCGCACACTCGAGTTGGCAGCAAACATCCAGGTAGTAGCGATTGAAAGAGAAGTGACTCCTCTTCTCGAAGAAGTGATCCGGCTCAGCCGTGAATTGGCGAGGCGGTTCGAGATGGAAGGGAAGAGCGCTGCAAGAGTTCATGTTGGTATCATCATGTTGGAAATAAGAGGAATGAAATGAGCCGAGGAAGGCTTTCGAAAAAAACAAGAAACTCACAACTTCATGTGCTCGTTCACTCTGAATATCAACTCCGAATGCAGTTGAGCAAAGACACTTCCAATCTCAGCACGGGCAGTCTCCCAGTAGGGAAGGGGAGCTTTGTTGGATCTGAAAGGCCGAAAATATTTGTAAAACATAATTTTAAAAAAAATAATAATAATAAAATACCTGATGATTCGATCGAAATACTCGCTGTCGAAGAGGGGAACGAAGAGGTCGGACATGTCGAATTGATGGGAGAAAACTGGTTAATCAGGACTGATCAGGGCCCCTTAAGTACCCAGGAAGTCGGGCGTGTCCGATCTCAGCGGCTGACCCTATCCGTCTATTGGAGGCAATTAAGACGACGTCGGAGGCCCGATCTCTCAATCGTACCCTGTGGCAGGCGAGAGAGTGTGTGAATGGAGGAGGGCAGAAATCGGAAGTCTAGTCTGGGCTGTACGTACTACGTAGCATTTCAAGCTGTCTGAACGATTGAACTTCGAACTTGTGACCCTTCATCATAAACTGTCAGGGTGAAGCACCGAAAAGAAATTGGTATCTCCCTGATCTTGTTTTCTCTCAGAAAACTCATGACTCATCGTGAACAGTTCGCCCTCGTACCACTTTATCTCTCCCGAAGATCTAACGGCTCACCAAATTACTAACTCTTGTTTGTGTGAGGGCAGTTCCAGACCCCTATAAATATGGCCACAACAGATCTTCAATATTGCTTCATTTCGAAGCCAGTTTCGAAAATCAGTTAGTTTTCGTGCATCTGTTCAACTATTCGTCCCGATTCAATCCCTCCGATAATGATGCGTCTTCTGGCTACTATAATCATCGCTACAGTTCTGTCCCTTGTGATGGCCTACCTGCATCGAACCTACTCCTGGGCGGGCTACATCCGCACTCCGTACATGCACAATATCACTCAGGCTCAGATGGAGAGGATCTGGATGATGAGAAGGTTGGATTCACAATAATTATTTTCCTTCAAACTTCCTGCTCTCTAGTCACTGAGTTTAGTCAATAGAACTATTCAAGAGATTGCTACCAATTGCATACTAATATTCGAACTCCACCCTTATCACAATCTAAACCACGCTGCTTCGAGTCAAACTCATTTTTATTTCTTTTTGTCAGATAAACAATACAAAATATCGATTCAAATTTTCTATTCAATTATCAAAGTTTAATTTACAATTATTGAAATCGTACACTTTAGCAAAATAAGTTGTAACGTTGCTCCACGGCGACGCAAAAACGCAAACTACCGTAGTTAGCAGTATAAACCCGCCGCGACCGTTTGAATCGTTTGCATGATATAATCGCTCTAATTTTCTCACTAGACTCTTGAAACAGTGCAAACCATTCCCGGAGTTTGCAAATTGCTTGATTCGTCAATAATTCTCAAACAACAAGCTAATTCGCCTTGATTATCGGAGATGATTTAAGGTATTTACTAAACATTTTATTGCAGATTATGCCTCACAAACGCAAAGCCGTCTCGAAAACGGTTGCGAATCCCTCAAAAGTTGTGAAAGTGGAAGAGCCGCTCTCAAAACCGTTGTTCGTGGTAAGGACGAGAAGATTGAGTTGGACTCGCTTCCCGCTCCGGCAAGGGATGCCGTCTGTCGTCATCTCGTCTCCGACGGCGCCTACGAGGCGTTGAGCAACCTCAGAAAAGTAAATAGGTCTTTCCATTAAAAAGATCTTTCCATTATCATTAGGTCCTTGAGAAAATTCGACAAATGTTTGAAATGTTCACAAGATCGTTAATTATTAATTATGCTGTAATGTTAATTATCTATTGTAGGCAAACAAAGCCTGCAAAGAAGCAGTCGACGCGTATTTCAAGGAGAAGAAGAACATCCCCGAACTTGATGCTGTGTATCTCAAGGACATGAAAGAGGTGAGCTACGTACATTTTTTACAATACTTCAATAGATTAAAAATCAAAAGCAGCATTAAAATCTTGATATTCGAATGATGTCATAAGGACTAAGCTTTAAGCGCATAGTTAGATTGCATGTGATCCGAAATAGACGTAAAGGAATCGTGAAATACGTAATCAAGGGTTGCTTCCAGCTCGGTCGCAGCCGTCTCAAGGTTGAGCTTAGGATGCATAAGGCAACCGTACCGCTACGACCGCAACTCGAGAATCTAAAAGATTGGGCGGATACGACTTGTGAAGGAGATGTGAGCATTTCATGTTTTTTGCAGCATTTGTGAAATGGTTTTTCTTTTTTCCATGTATACAAATAGAATGGAAACGTTTTAAATCAGCGTTCACTTCAGTTGATCTGCATGACTGTTCCGGTGCGGAATAGGAGTGATCCGATCGTGCCATTCGTCAACGTAGCACTAAGCACGCACGTCCGCTATTTGGATGTTGAAAATTTGAGAAGCACGGAAGAACTTGGGTTTATCAGCAGTAAATTGCTTGGTAAAACCACAATCCAAAAGCTGAGGATCGAGTTGGACATGTTGATCACGTTCAACGATGAATTCGGGTGAGTTTGATTTGAATTTTGTTTTAAAAAATATTTTGTTGAGTTTTGTTATTTAGTCATTTTTTCAGTGCCAAACTTCTATCTACGATCGAATCTCATGGGATTGAGGCAGTGGAACTCAACGCTAACTCTTTATCCTTTTCCAATTACGAAACTGATCGAAGTAAGCACAAAACGACTAGAATATACGATGAACAATAGCATATACTGGTTGAGATGAATTGAACAATGGAGCATTTATCAGTGTTTTCTTTCAGGGAACTTCATCGAGAATCTTGTGCTGCATGTGAAGCAAGGAGAGTTCTCAAGCATGACTACGAGCGGAATGTTTGGCCACAAAGATTCTGATTGGATGGAATTGGCGTACATCTTCCTCAGTAAAGGCATTGATTCAGAATTTAGGAAGAGACATGTCTCAGGCGGCCGTATTGTACGGTTTCTGTGGTTTCCAAAAGCAGCTCAGATGCCGAATAGGCCACCATTTCATGTTTGACACTTACGCGCGATTATTTTCGTTATACGATATGAGATGATCCGTATTTTCTTTGTATTTTCTTTCATGTTTTCCATTCTATCATGATTTCTATTGTAGAGATTCGCTATGCGATAAACAAGAATAATGAAACTCAATTATTTCATTGATATTTTTAGCGAAACTGTGCACGGTTTTGTTAATTATGGTAAAGTTTCATGCGACCTTTGTGAATCTGCCCCGAATGTCTCGAGGGTTCTATTTATTTACTTCATATGGTGATTGATGTCAATTCCAGCCGAAATACGAAATAGAAACGTTGCCCCAGACTAATACTCGCGCTATAACCACTATTAGTGATTGTAGCATCTCCTAGAGCAACTATGGCAACTACATGATAGCCATGGTAACAGCATTGGGACAGACAGATGCGCAGTGCCTCTATGATTTGTTTCTCTCTATCTCTCATTCTTTCACCCCACCCCCTTTCTTCTCTCCCATTCCTTACTGCTTGTTTCTTTCCCCTGATAAGTAGTCACATTTTCTCAGGATCCCTTGCAGAAAATGTCACTCAAGCGTGCGAGATCTCCGAGTAATGCCGAAGTGGTCCCCAAAGGTGCGAGAAGGGAGGAAGAGCAGCAAGGAAATGTTCAAGAGCCTCAAGCTGTCGTCTTTGTCGCTCGTTCCAATGACAATGAGGTATTTGATTTCGAATACGGCTCTCCGTCTCTTCATTTCACACGGCCTCTAGCCATTCTTGGCGACAGAGTGTGCAAAACGCAGAGACGGCAGAGTTTGATCGCGATAATAGAGCATGAAATTAGAAGCAATGCACGCTTGCCCAGTAGGTTATCATCCGAATGTTCTCATACGACCTAGTGCCATCGTTTCCAGGCCAAGTTCGATGGGCTTCCCGCGCCCGCAATGGACATCGTGCTGCACTCATTGGCATTTAAAGGAGAATACAAAGCACTAAACAATCTGAGAAAGGCAAGTGGCTCCGCGATCATTCATGGGTTTACAACAGCGAAAAACAGTCAAAACCCAATCGCGTTCAAACATAAATCAGGCCAGCTAATTGACAGTTAGGAAGCCAGGTTTTTGCCATGACCCTTCTCCTGTATGGCAGGTGGTGAGAGAGGCATCCCTAACTGCATACTGGAGTAATGACGAGGGAAGGAATAATGTAGCCAATACCTTTGAAACAGCGATCTGTTTGGAAAGGAAATCTAATAATCAAAGTAACGTTTGCAGTCAAACAAAGCGTGCAAGAAAGCTGTCAACGAGTTTTTCTCGAAGAAGAAGAACATTCTCCCATTCGACTCAGTTACAGTCAAGAGAATGGAAGAGGTGAGCCTTCTGAATACTCTGAAAATGCCTTCTAACCATTGTGCGGTTTCCAATTTAGTGAATGTTTTTCACCAACGTGTTTCATTTCAGTTCCCCCAACAGCGAATTCGTGATCGAGATTGGGGTCAGAAGGGATTGCATGCTACTTCATCCGCATCTAGACTGTCTTCAGCAGCACTTCACCTCGGTCGAACACGAGGGAGAGAGACACACCGTCAGAGGCGTTCCACGCATCGGGGTGGGTTTTCGTAGCTGCGATTTTGTTTTTGGGCAACTCGTTCTACATAGTTGCTTTATTCATCTAGTGGCAACTTCATATTAGAGTTGAACGCGCCTTTGATTGGGCAGGCATCTTGAAATCTCCCACATATTATTCATTTCAGACCGAGTACGCTGTTATCATCCTCACGATCCCCGCTCGGAACAGGCAAGATACGGTGTGTATGGATGAAACTATTAGTGGTTACTGTGTATCACTGTTTGAGCCAAACGATTCCGCCCCTAGATCATTTTCTCTCAACAAGGCTCTCGTAATTCCTCATTATTGTTCACTAGTGGCCAATTCGTTGACGACGTCAAAGAGACAGTAAAATGCGCAAAATGAAGAGACGATTTTGCATTTTACAGGTACTACCCCTCATCGATCGGGCCCTCAGCACACACCAAGAATTCGTAACTATCGAAAATCTGAGGAGCTTGGAAGAACTCCAGTACCTCAGTGGGCAATGGCTCGGAGCCAGAACAGTTCATCGTCTGAAGATTTCTTTCGACCCGACTCTTCAGTTCAATGATGATTTCGGGTGGGTTTTTAGTGAATTCTTAAGCTTCTCCTCCACTTGACAATCTTTTTTTGTAGAGCTGGGCTGCTGTCGGTGATTGAAACGCACGCCGTCAAGAACTTGCATCTCGAAGCTCCTTCAACTTCTCACTCGCTGACCAACCCAAGTGAGTCAGAAAGAGGCCTTTCTGCAAGAAGTCAGAAAGAGGCCTTTCTTTTTGCGCGTGTTTACTCTCTGATTGAAAATCTAACATGAACGGTCCTAAAAGGAACGAGTTATGCCTTTTAAAGTCATGCAATTACTTTTTCAGGACACTACTTCGACAAACTCATGCGCCTTACGAAGAAAGGATACATTCTCCGAGACGGTGACGAGGAAAATCTGCTTGGTCTCACTGATTCCTTCTGGTTCGATGCCAAGAAGAGATCTCAAACGGACACATTCAGTGTTCAATTCACTCCGTGTACTCACGAGCCGCATACGATATTTGGATGGGAGCAAGAGATAGAATACATCACGTTAGATAGCGATGAAGAAGACCATGAAGAAGGTCGATGAGTTAGACTGGCACCATTTCTTCCTCCTCCCCTCTCCCAGTCATTCCAATGCTACACTAAGAAGACCCCACAGTATCACCATTTGTGCTCATTTAATGCGCTCATTCGAATCTCTCTATGTAATCCGCATCCAACCTGTATATTTTTAAATCTTTTCATCATCCGACAATTGTGAGCAAAGAGTGTCAATGACAACAATAAATTTATTCTAAACACTTTTCGTTCTATTTCTTCTTCAGCTTCCGATCCACTTTCTGAAGACACAAACATCTTAACGCCTGTGGCATCAATCGATAGAAAATAATGACTGAAAGAATGAAAGCGACGATAATAAAACCGATAATATCGATATTGTAGTAGACGATGTAGGAGAGATCTTTGCCCTGAAAAGTCGATGTTCCTTGATGTTATTGGTAGCAACAGTCCAACCGTACGCTCATCAGTTAGAAAGTTTAGATAGTTTTGCGTGAAGCTGTGACCACGAATTCGCAATTCACACAAACTCCTGATTAGCGAGGAAGGGAATAGAATGGGGAGGTTGAACCTGTATACCTTCTAAAGGTGACCAACCTGAGACTGTAGAGTCTTCTGCATGCCAAACTTCGCCGCGAATTCCACGTGTTTGACTAGCATATCCCTCGGAGTGAAGGGACGCGAGTCCATCACTCGCTTCACCTCGCGAGCTCTTGCCAGACGGCTGGAATTGATCGAAAATACCGTATCCTCATCATAGTACCGTACCCCTATTATTTCTTTGATCAATCGATAATACCGTACCCCTCGTCCTCCAGGATCTCACTCAACGCCTCTTCGATCTTATCGGCATCCTCGAGATTCCTCTTGTCAAATAGATGCCCGAATCCGACGAACTCCGCAGCGGCCGCGTTTCGGAGTTGATCGCCAAAGAGGGGGACCAGGAGGGTGGATTTGCCCCTGCAAAAATGAAAGACTATTCATCAGTTAGCTCGCTTCATTGGAATCTCACTGGAAGTGGGCACTATGCAATATTATTATTGTCGTTGTCTACTATTGAAGAGTGTAGTAGGTTTTTTTCAGTGTTCTGGTTTGTTTCTGATGCGATATCGAACTCAATGTAATCAAATTTGAGAAAACATTTAATCAAATTGAGTAGAACAAACCTGGACGCAGCCTCGAAGTATGAGCCCTTGCCAGCGTGCGTGAGGAAGCCTTGAACTCGATCGTCCTCTGCAAAAGGATTCATCCTGTCAACCTTTTTTTAGATATTAGATAGATGTAGTAGTGGTTAAAAAAAACAAAATTCTCCATCGAGCACATTCCCTTCCGAGTGTTCGATATTGAAATTGAAGCTCAAATGTTTTTGCCTACGTAATCGAACACTCGATCGTCCTCTGCAATGGAACACTTTTTCTGATCTTGTGAGGAGAGATTTGCAGTTTTTGGTTCAGGAGTGGGGCTGTCCTCTACTGGTATTTCTTGATGGCATTATATTATTACGCAGATGTGAAACTCAACAGACTCCGCAAACTTATTTTCAAATCGCCAAAAAAAAGAAAATCATTACCAAGCAAATCGTTCTGCGGCAGCCACTCCCTCAACAACAGATTGTCCACTCCTGCAGCGAACTCGGCCTTGTCCTCCGGGCGCTCGTACTTCCAGACGAAAGTGGTGTCAGGGAAGCGGGAGAAGGCCTGCAGTATGCATCAGCTCTATTTTTTTTGTTGAGTAGTTCAACGAGGGATTATCAGATAACCTTACACGTTTATTCTTTTACGGTTTGCACGAAACATAACACGCATTTTTAACAAACCAGCATTGTTTCCCTGATGAATTTAGTTTTAAAATTTTAGAAAATTTAATTCACAACACAGTTACAAAACCTTTCACACCTCAGCCAGCGCCTTTTTCATCCCAATCGGCATCAGGAAGCCCCTCGCAACTGTGCCGAACGAGACTATGACTGTACGCGGGCGGAGGGCGAGGATGGATTCCCATTCCTGAAAGAAAGTGCGGAATGAAAATTTTCTTTTTGCGCACCTGAAGTTCACATTGTAATGCGATCTTAAGACTCGAAGCGAACTCAAGACACTTTGGATACCTCTATTCTACAGATCGACTTCTTTTTTTCAGAAAAATCTTGCACCCTTTTTAAAGGAGGAGTAAAAGCATATTTCAGTTAGGGTAGCTGAGAGTGTGATCCGGTGGTAATATGTAACCATAATAGATTGCCAAAGTTTGAAAGTTGTGGGTTGCTTCTGTGCTGAGAAAAACGAGCGCAAAGTCTCATTGATTGATCAGGGAAAATGCTCCCAAATGTTCAAATATTTTCGCAGCGCACGTTGTTTTTTGAGCGGGGAAGAAGAGGTAGATCAAGGGAGGGGAAACGCTGTCTCTCTCCTCATCGATTACCTAGCAAAATCTTGCGGCTGGAGCGAAATTGGGCAGGATCGAATTCCCCTGCCTCGCCAATATTTTGCCAAATTTTCGTTTCATCCCGAAATGTTGCAGAGATGTGGAAATGCTGTCAAACTGTATCATTCATAACCAATCCGATTGTATGTCAGATACGATCATTTTGAGACTACAGTATACCTAATCCATAGGAATCGACTTCACACGACTCAGGAATCGTTCTTTTAAACTACATAGAAAGTGAATCGGGCAATAACATGATCAAGCCGGGACTAGCCATTTGAGTTCTAAAATGAGTACTCAAACTTCCGTCCACCAATACGATGAATGATCTACCGTATCCAATCACTTCTCCATCGATTCTAACATTAAGTGTCGACAAAACAATCATAATATTTTGAGAAAGACCACTTTATCTACAATTACAATCGAAATACTAATTCTAACATAACCATCAGTGATAAACGTTGCATACTATATTCATGAATAAACTAATAATATACGAAATTTGAATCTAGATCAACAATAAAATAACTTATAAAACAACATAACTGCAACAATATTCAACTATCGTAACCCCTACTCTAATATACTACACCTCTTCTCCTCGCTGGCGGCCCTCTTCCTCCTATCGATCGATCTAGTCGCCTGAATAATAATTAATTAGCAATATATTATGACTAAGGCAATAAACCAGCTAGAAAATAACAAATCTGTTTGCAATTTGTAAACGATAGAACGCAGTCTATGGCGCTTGAGGTTACAGTACTGAATATGCAGTCAATCGATCGCCTTAAAGACCGAAAGAGAGAAAGAAAAGAACGTCCGTGAAAAGTTAGGATCATTGTAACAAAAAGCGGTGTTCACCGGAACGTCCTCACCAGTCCAGTAAAATTTTGCCAAAGAAAGATAGATTGATGAGGGTGCTTAGTTGGGTCGGTTCGAGATCGGGATCGGAATTACCGAGCCCTCTTTGCATACTCTCTCCATCCGCGAGCTAGTGTGATGCAAGAGGCGAGGGTAGGTCAATCCCGACAGAATGTCATAATGTCGGGATTGAGTATGCAAAGAGGGCACGGTAATTCCGATCCCGATCGACAACTCTAGTAGGAAAAGTTTCTACTCAAAACTAGCATACAAGTAGCACACGATAACTACAATAGCTTCCTACCGCTCGTTATCAACAGCAGTATTTTAATTAATAAACTATTTTACTTAAAAAAATTACTTCTCTAGTAACTACGAACTCACTCGAGTGGAGGAGGAGGGCGAGGAGAGTCCAGCAATAATATTATTCTTCTTTCCTTCCTTACATCAGAGAAAACGTTGACCCTGCAAGAAATAAATGAATGATTAGGAGGGCATGGGAATGCGAGGTTATTGGACATTTGGCACATATAAACAACGATACAGGGCCAAACGAGGTTATTATCGTCCAAATATCGTGTAATATTTGCGAAAGGGAGAACAGCAAGCTTGAATGAGCAAGAAAGGGGTTCATGCGAGTAGATATTCGATTTTTGTTGATAAATTTGGCAAAACGCAGCATACTGCATGGATAAACGGGATGATTTCGGGCTACTGATCGCATTTTGACCTTTAAAAGGCGTACACAGGTTTGACAAAGACGAGGAACAATACTAGAAACACGCGTGCGAGCATTGAACCCGTCGGCACGAGGGAATAGGTTTATATAAGGAGGGTGAGAGAGCCGTTTGCTAAACCCTAGACTACTTTATCGCTTAAGCAAAAGTTGAAGTACTCCAAGTTTTGCTTAAATCCGAAAAACGGGGGTCTGCATTTTTGCAATATTTGAAGCAACCTTCAAATATTGCGGATCGCGCAATAGTTGAAGGTGCTTCAAATATTGCACTCGCAATATTTGAAGTT